>JAJPUD010000875.1:304464-432237 GCA_023553655.1 Myrmecobius fasciatus
AGAAGAAGAAGAAGAAGAAGAAGAAGAAGAAGAAGAAGAAGAAGAAGAAGAAGAAGAAGAAGAAGAAGAAGGAGAAGAAGGAGAAGAAGGAGAAGGAGAAGAAGAAGAAGACGAAGAAGAAGAAGAAAAAGAAGAAGAAGAAGAAAGAGGAGGAGGAGGATAAGAGAGGCAGAGGGAGACAAAGAAAAAGAGAGAGATAGAGAATGACTGGCAATCATTTGGGTGACTGGGAAGATGGTGGTATTTTCAAAAATAGTAGGGAAGTTAAAAAGAGGAGAGTTTTTGTTTTTATTTTTGGAAAGAGAAATTCAGTTTTGGACATGGTGAGTTTAATATGACAAGACAGTTCAAGATATCTAATAGCCAGTTGAAGATATGAGATCAGGATAGAGGTTAGGATGGGACAAATATATCTAATAATTACCTACATAGAGATAAATGAATCTATGGAAACTGATAAGATCACTTAGTAGGACTTAAACTTTTTTTCACTTGTGACTCCTTTTCACCCAAGAAGTTTTTACATAACCCTAGATATATAGGCATATAAAATAGGAATACAAAACAAACATTTCTGATAATAAATCATCATTTCACAATCCCTACAGTCAGTTATGTGATGTCAAGTGGGGTTGTGACCTACAGTTTAAGAAGCTTTGGTATAGAGGGAGAAGAGAAGATAGAATCTTGGACAGATCCTTTATTAGTAGATACCATCTAGATAAAGATCCACCAAAGGAGACTGAAGAAGAGTAGTTACACAAATAAAAGCAGAATCATGAGAGAATCACCATAAAAAACCTAGGAGGAAATGATGATCAAAGAGAAAAGTGTAACCAATGTGCCAAAGGCAGCAGAGGTGACAAGAAGAATGATGATTGAGAAAAGGCCATTATATTTGAGAATAAAAGATCAAGAATTACTCAGAGAAAGCAGTTTTAGTGAGGAAGTCAAAAGCCAGACTAGGAAAAATTAAGAAGAGTGAAAGGAAAGAAAGTGGAAGCATGGATTGTAAATAGTTTTCTCAAAAGGGAGGAGAGATATAAAATACATGATCAGAAATGGGTGTATCCTGTTAGAGTTTGTTGACAACAGAGAAGACAAAAGCCTGTTGGGATGCAATAAAGAGCAGCCAATAGATAATAGAATGGGGAGATTGAAGATTCGTGAGACAATAAGGATGGTAGAAAGGAAAATTTGATGCAGGAGACGTGGAAATTTACATCTAATAATTGTAAAAATATCATCTTTAAAAATGTATTAATGTAAAGGGTCTAAGAATTTATACTTTGCATGGAAGTAAAAAATGGCATCTCTTTGAGGACCTAGATGTAGGAAAGATACCTAGGAAACGATGATTTGGAACTGATTGAGGGAAAACCCCATTGAAGGGAAAGCAATGAAAGCAGATAAAATTGAAGAGAGGGAAGGGAAATATTATACCTTTGGAATAGTTACTATACTTATTACTAAAGCTTGTTATTAAAATCATGAATCTGGAGTAGAGAGGGAGGGAGAGAGTTTTTTGGGAGGATATATTTCTTATGTAGGTCAATTAAGGTTAGAAAAATGCCAGTGAATAAGAGGGAAAAACAAAGTTGAGCTGGGAAATTATATAATCCTTAAAGGAATTATAGACAATGAAACATATTGATATTAAATATATGTGTATTGAATGGCACAGTGTTGAAGTACTCAAACTATTTTATTTAAAGCAATTTGCAAACCTTCAGATCATAATTCTGTAAATAATGGATATTTTATTATTACCTAAAAAAGTTTACTGAAATGTAAGAAGACCCAGTACCTTTTTACTAAATAGAAAGGGATGTCAACTTTCTTCTCTCAGAACTAGATAAGTTTACAAGAAAGATAAATAGGAAAAACAATTGAGAGAGAGAGAATGCTGGAAAAACTGGAACTAAAAGATACATCATGAGAGCTGAAAATAATTATTAGTTGAATTTTTAAAAAATCTTATATAAATGCCAGTAGGCAGAAATCTTAAATATTTTTAAAAAGGAGATATGAAAAAAGAAGTCTAAAATAAGATTTAAAAAAGCTTGTTAAATAATATGTCAAAGAACAAATCAGTGTGACAGATAATAAGAATAGATAGTAATGATAATGACAATAATCACATAACCTACAAAAATCATGTTCTTGGAAGGAGGAGCCAAGATGGAGATATGGCAGGAAGAAGAGTGGTTGTGTTGTCAGAAGAATCTAGAAAATGTATCAGCCTAAGTCCTGATATGAAAAATCCAAGAAAAAGTCATAACGAATCCATTCCTTCCACCCAAGTAAGAATGGAGATATAAGCAAAATGTCTGTGAATATCAGGGATTTGGTCCAGATAGGAGTAGCTGTGCTCAAGAACATTCCAGTGTAAGGGCTAGGAAAAAAAAAAAGAACCAACGCTAATACACCATGAAAAAAAGATTCCAGAGCCACATGGAGGACCTGACCTTAAGTACTATGTAGGGACAGGTGGCACTTGGAAGCTCTGTTGCTCATTACTAAATACTGGGTCACAGATCTAGAGAGGACTGAGAAGGAGAATCTGTGCCCAAGAATGACATTTCAAGGTGAAGAGTTGTGGCCTTAGGCTGTGTACTAAACAAGGAACAAATTGAAAAGCAAGCAGGAGCTCTATGATGGATTCCAGGAGGGAATTGAGTAGGGACTCAGTTCCAAGTTCCAGTGTGAAAAGCCTGAAATAAAATAAGCAGAGCAGGAAACCCAGACCAAAGTGGAGCCTGCCGTCTCATCACTCTGAACCAACAGAGTCTTTCAGTTGGCTTATAGTAACGGAGTCTTGTAGAAGTTTATTAGAATTCCAACCAGTGGTAAGCAAGCAGGTATATGGCGCAAACACAAATCCAGGTAAGGAGCTTGCAGAAATTAGATAACAATGGTGGAAACCGAACTTTGCCTTAGGTAAGATTACTTTGAAAGCACCAAAAGCTTGCAAATATTCAACCTCAGCTCCTTCTGATATTCTGGAATAAGTTAATAATCTATACCCCCAAGAAAGCAATAGTGAAACTGTATTATACATTACAGAAATGTGTAGAGGCAGGCTCTAATATAATGTCCAAAGTTAGGAATTAAGCTGAAAGAATGAGCAAATATATAAAAAGGAGCACTACATAAAAATTTATTATGAATACAGAGGTGAACAAAACAAAAATCCAGAAGAGAATGACTATAAAATATCTTCAAAAAGGCCAGAATTTGAGCACAAATTTGCAGATTTGTGTTAGAATTCCTGAACAAAATTAAGCAACAACTTGACTTTTATGAAAATGTTTTGTATAAATTCATATGTGGCTTCTTAATTGTGGGTGTGAATAAGGGAGAGAAACTAGAACTCAATTTTAAAAACAAATGTAAAAATGTTTTAAATGTAACTGGAGAAAATATAAAATGAAATAAATACATAAAAATGTTTTTTGTAAATGAAACGAAAACACTGGAGGAAAAGAAATTGGAAAAGAAATGAAAGCTATGGAAGAAAAAATTGGAAATAGAATTAGCATCTAGGCAGAGGGCTAAGCCTGAATTAAAATCTAGGCTCAGATACTTACTAGCTTGATCACCCTGGACTTAATTCCATTGGCCTCAGTTTCCTCATCTATAAAAATGAACTGGAGAAGGAAATGACAAACCCTTCTAGTACCTTTGCCAAGGAAATCCAAAATGGGGTCATGAAAACATGACTGAAAAATAACTAAAAACTTTACCCAATTAACAAATTCCCTGAAAATTATGACAGAATGAATGGAAGTTAATAGTTACATGAGACAACCAGAAATATTAAAACAAAATTATACATTTAAAAAAGAAGAAAATGTAAAGTGACTCAACAACAAGCACAACCGATCTGGCTAATGGAGAAAAAAAGTAAGAATCAATGGACTACCTGACAGTTATGACCAAAAAAAGACCAGATATCACATTTAACAAATCATAAAAGAAAACTGTAAAAGAAACCTGATTTCTTAAAAGGGCTAAATAAAAAACTGAAAGAATTTGCTGATTATTTCTTGAAAGAAACTTTAAAATGAAAAGTTCCAGAAGCAGCGGAGCCAAAATCCAGTATTTAAAAGCACAAAAAAAAAAAAAAAAAAAATACTTCAAGCATCCAGAAAGAAAGCATTCAAATATACAATGAGTTATAGTCAGAAACTCACAACCTTAAGGGAGCAAAAAGCTTAAGATATGAGTTATTCAGCAAATCTGAGTTTTACTTTTATGGAGCAAAAAACAAACCTTGAATCAAAAAGAGACCTTCCAAGCATTTTTGATCAAAAGATCAGAGTTGCTCAGAAACTTTGAAATACAAATATAGGAATCAAGAGGAACATTAAAAAAATGTAACCTTGAGTGAGCAACCATAAATAACTAAATAAGAATATTTTAGGATATAAGGATATATAAGGATTATGTGGGAAGATGATTCGCGTGTACCTTCAAAAACCTAAAATCCTCAGGGGTCATAGAGGCAGTCTAATAAGACAAAGACCCTGGGAGTGGCTCTGTTTTATTTCGATAATTTTAAAATAACAATGGGAAGAATGGGAGGGTAAAAGGAATATGCTGGTGTAAATGAAGAGAGGAATTCTAAGGGCAATTGAATGGAAGTGTTTTCCATAATATAGTCACAAATATTTATTGATACCAAGAATTATCATTTTTTTTTGTATTGGATCAATACAAGTTTTCTAATAAGATCTGGGTGAAACAATGCTAAATCATGGTCTAAGATTCTCTGATACCATGAAAATTCAGTTCCTTATAATTTCTTATAGGGATTATTATAGCAATCTCTTAACTGGTTTGTGTCACACTAGTCTTTCTTTTTACCTATCCATCCTATATAACATTTTCAGATTAATTTCCCCAAGGATAACCCTAACAGTCTAATTCATCTGCTTGAAAAACTTCAAAGACTTCTATCATATACCAAATTAAGATCAAACTCCTTAAACCCTTACATACTGGTTCTGATCTTGCTTTTTGACCCCATTTACTGTAATCCTTTTTCATGGACCTTGTGCTCCAACTATATTGGATTTGTAATTGTTCCTTGAATCATGATTCGTGTTTCCTACCATGGTTCAATATGGTGCTATCAAAAGAATATACTTCTAGTCAAAGGACTTGCATTCAAATCTCACCTCTGCTACTTAGGGATAGTCATCTACTCTCTTTGGGTCTCAAGTTTGCTTGTTTGCAAAATGAAAATTTTAAAGGTTTTTATTAGGTCTAAAACTATAATCCTATTATCTGAGATTATGTTTTGTCCCATATCATTCCTTCTGCCTCTGAGTTTTACCTTTTGAAATTTTACTCCTTTTCATTTAATTTGTAGTTGAACTATTGCTATGTACAAGGGACTGATTTAACTTATATACCATCTCCTTTATAAAGCCTTTTTCTGATCCTTCCAACAGGATTATGGGATTTAGAATGAGAAGGTACTTCATAAATCATCCAGTTCAATGGGATTTCATTTTGAATTGTCATAATATTTGGTCAGTATTCAGAAATATACTGCAGTCAGCTTAAATTGCTTGGGAAAGCTGATAGTTAAGTGTTCAGTATGAGCATTTAAAACTTTCAAAATCATCAAATGCTATAACTAACTCATGGTTTGATTTATTGTTTTATTATCACTAAACTTAAGAAAGTAATGGATAGAATGTTCATAAGGAAGGTTAGATTTAAGTGTGTTGTATATATATATTTCTCCCTGGAGAGCTGGTTATTAAACATTTACCAATATACTTCTGTTCTATGGAATATTCTGCCTGGTTCTATGGTTATTGATTCATTTAGCTTATTTCCTATATTGGATTGTAATAAAATCTGAATCTTTCTTAGTTTGTAACACTATCTCATATATAGGGGATACTAAATATATTTTTGTTGCATAAATGAAACACATGTAAAATTGCTGTAGAATTTGTATGTTGGCACTTAGAAGAATGGCAGCATTAAAATGAATACAGATTAATCAATACACACCAATCTGAAGTAATTGCTGCATTTTTGTTTCTTTTTTGCTCTTCAGGATTCATATTATTAAAGGTTTTGTGAACTCTGAAATATGTATCCTCAAATACAGTTCTGCCATTCCTTTATATTGCTTAGAGGGGAAAGGCTAAAAGTTCAGATTTCTAGAATGTTTGGAGGTCTAAAGAGATTATAAAGAATAAACAGAGTTCATCAATGAACAAGACAGGAAGCTGGAAGATAAATAGAAGCATGGAAAATGCTTGCTTCCTTAGGTGGAATGAGTTTAGTGGTAATATATTTTAGGCAGGACTGAGGCATGGTGGGCCATTAGTACATATGCTGTCAGTGAAGGGGTAGGCTATCCTGTATATTGTTTATTGACAGGACTTAGGTGGTAGGTATGGTTGATTCAAGCACAAGTTATTGCCTAGATGACATATCAGAGATGGGCCAACTTAGAATAGAGGACAAATATAAAATATAAAATAGATATAGGATCCAACCCTTTTTATACTATATTTTATTTCTGTTCTCAGGACATTAAATTTTTCTGGTGCTAAGGCTAGGATTTCTCCTTTAACCTAGCCTCAATATATCCTCAACCAAAGTCTCTAATCTAGCTCTCAGCTCTTATAGTTCAGTAAAAAGAAAACACCATTGTTCCATTTTCTGTATAAACTATCAAGACTTGAAAAATCATAAAAATTATTTTCAGGTTGACTTGGTGCTTCTCACTAAAAATCTCATATTTAAAATCTCTAGTAAGGATAAGTTGCTTCAAACTCCAAAAGTACTTTGTCCCTTAATTTTGCTCCCTTCTGTCTGATCATTTTCTGGTTCATTTCCTTCTCCACTCCGACTATAAAATCCACTTGATTCTCCAAAGTCCAGTTCAAAATCCATTTATCTTATTAAGAAGTCTAAGAGTGCTTCTGGACAAGGTTATCCTGTATGTCTACCCTGTTTTGAACTTAAATCCCTAACAATGACTTAAAACTCAATTAGCTTTTGTGTAGAGGTGAAGTAGAGCACAAATTGCACTGGGAAATGCTTTGTTTTCTACTCTGTCGTCCCCTTGGTTTTGAATTGTTTTAATGTTTAATATTATGTTGTTGATTAAATTGAATGTTAAATTTAATGCTATAGAACAATAGGACTTACACATATTAGGTATATTTGTGCACTTGAGTGTATATTTTTCTGTCGTGTGTGTTTCTTTCTATATTTGTTGAATTGTTTCAATCATGTCCAACTCCTTGTGATCTCACTGGGATTTTCTTAGAAAAGATACTGGAATGATTTGCCATTTCCTTTTCTAGCTCGTTCTACATATGAGGAAACGGAGGCAAACAGGGTTAAGTGACTTGCCCAGGGTCACACAGTTAGTTGGATTTGAATTCCTGAAGATGAGTCTTCCTGATTCTAAGACCAGTGTTCTATAGACTGTGCTGCCTTATTACTCTTGCATCTATATCTATATCTATTCAATGGTGACAATCACAACGAATTTATGCTTTCTGATTTCATAAAATTATTTTTATGTTCTCCCATAAATCCCCTCCAGAGATTTTAACATACTTTCCTCTGAATCTTTTTAATTTTAACAATTCATGTATACAAATATAACAACGGGAGAGCTAGGTTGCACAGTGTATAAAAGTACTGGGCTGGAATCAGGAATACTCATCTTCATGAGTTCAAATCCAGACTCAGATACTTACTAGCTCTGTCATTCTAAGCAAATCACTTAATCCTGTTTGCCTCAGTTTCCTCATCTGTAAAATGGAGATAATTATAGGATTTAATTCTGAGTTGTAAGAATAAAAAGATAATATGTATAAAGTGCTTTGGAATTGATTTTAAATGATAGTAGTAATAGTAAGAGGGGGAGAGGAGCAGGAGTTAAATGGTATATCATATGCCTTACCAATGATTTCCATATTCCAGATCCAGGGATTTTTTTCCTTCCACAAAAACCTTAGAGCTTTCTGGAAAAGCCTACTCTCTATCGGATTTAGAATGAGCCAACTGATCAGAATCAGTGACAGATCTACAAAGTTCTTTCAACAGTGCTTGCTAATACACACCCTGTTACATCCAAACACATTAATTGCTTCTAAGGATGGAGCCCGTGCATGAATATTTCAGCATCTTGCTTCTACAGCTAATTAAAGTGCCCTTATTTGTGATTTAGCTATTGTCTAATCTGGGTGGACAGAAGAAAACAGCCTCTGGAAAGTGCTTCAGGGGCTCTGGGTGAGCATCACAGTGAGCATATTTGAAGAGATCAGTGGATTCACATCCACATCATTCTTCAAGCTCAGATCTCTGTGTGAGCTGATGTAATCCTTTTAGCCAAGGAGACCTATTACTTTCCTACACATCCCAAATCAAACTTGTAGGCCTTTTACTTTCCTGAAGCAGCTCTAAATACTCATAGACATCCCTTCCCAAGGGAGCCATCAGCTGAAGGTCTAAATCTAAGTTGGTGAAGCTGATGAAAGTTAGCTGAGGTGGGAAACAGGTTGGCCAGAGTTTAATCATTGCTTTGGAGCTTTCCTATTATATTTAACAGGAGGTGTGTCTGAGCCACTTGCTGTCATTGTGAGAACAATGGAGAGCCTCAGAGAAAGATTATAACAAAAGCCAAAACCAATTGAAAAAACAACACAAAACAAAACAACACTAAAGAATGACACCTGTCCAGGTAATTATAAGATGGCTATGTTTCCTTAAGGAAGAAGATATTTAAGCTCTTCTGAATTTTGATGAAATGGAAAGTTAACTATAGGGCTACTGAAAAAAATCCATCAGCCAAAGGAAAGCAACTATAGACTTGTAGCTATTCTCTCCCACAAATGTTACCTCTAGGCTATGCTGTTTGGCAGCTTGTGAAATCACAATTAACAGAGCAAGTGTTTTGTAAGTGAATGGAAACTGGTCCAAATTACATCCCACTATTAGCTGATTTTGGAGCTACTGTGTTGAACAACTTCAAGATCACTGGGCTGTGGTATGTTTCTTAAGAAGTCCTTAATAAAACACTTGATTGTTGATCTGGTTACTGCTTTGGTGCTCTTAATCTCTAGGATGTTTGTAGGGAGGAGGTTAGGGGGAAAGGGCATGCAGGGCTGACATCAGCAATCTATTTGCATAGATTTTTGCTAAGGTTTCTAGTCTGCATATGAGGCCCTGGTGAGTGAAGGAGAGAGTGCACCTGGTATGGTTAGTTTTGTTCCTAGTTTGGGAGCTTCAGAACCTGAAAGATGTAGCTTACATGTCTGGCAGCTCAGAGAGCACAGAGAATTGATAAAAGAAACTGAGAGCTTAATTTATTGAGAAAGATCAAAAGGTTCACAAAGGCCCACGTAATAACCACCTGGCAAAAGGTCTTTGAAGAAAATTTAGCCTAAAATATAAAAAACAAAGCTCTGTCAAATAATTTTTGGAATGTTTTAGAAGTACATTTTTTCTAAGATGTCAGAGGAGTCATTATTTCTAGTTTGACAAGTGTTAGAGTTTGGAGGCTGTAATGGAGAGAAGAAACTTCTGAGTAAAACATTTTATTCAACTTACTGAAACTAGGTTAAATTTTTCATTTAACTGACCTTTCACCTGAAAAAACTCAATTCCACCTTTTGTCTCTGCATTTTATAAATATGTTTCTTGTCTATTTTAAAGACTATCCTGATGTTTCATAGAATCTGAATTTTAAAGCAGAAGTTGACATTCATTTTGATGAAGAAATTGAGACCCCCCAAAGGGATTGTTATTTTGAAAAGGTTATTAGAAGAATAAAATTGCTTCATTTCTATAGATAAATAGAACTTCAGAATTAGAACTGACCTGAAGTCAGTCATTTATTCTAAATATCCTGCTTGAAAAACAGATTCTCTAACTAGTGGTCTCTTCCCTCTGTTTTTATATTGTAAGAAACAAGGACTTTATTGCTTAAAGAAACAATAACTTGCTATAGTAGACAGTTCTATTAGAAATCTTAAAATTCTATGACAAAGCTAGAAGGGACCTCAGAGGGCATTTGGTCAAATTCTCTCATCACAGGTGAAGCCAAATTTACCTAGAGGCAAATTGTTTGTTGGGTATATGCTAGTTTATTTCAATTCCATATTTATTAAATATTTACTATGGATGAGATCACATCAAGCAAAAAAACGGCAAAATTTTAAAACAATATAGTTCTTATATTCAAGGAAGTTACAATCTAGTGGGAGATGGAATACTTTCAATTCACAACAAGATGAGAGAAGTACAAATCGGTCCCTCAAATCCTGCAAAGAGATAGTTTAGGAGAAACACTTGATTTATTTTTTGATGGAAGAGAGATTGAGATAACCATTTCGATAGATAGGGACAGAGGGATAAGTGGCCAATCTAGACTTGTGAGATGGCTGAACAAAAGCACAGAGGACTCCTTATTGTCTACTAAGTAAAGTTCAGACTTTAGCTTGATAAAGCTTTTTATGATTTGAGACCCCTGGTTTTTCCATTCTTCTCTCCAACTCATAGAATTCCTTCTCATAGAATCTGAACCACAAACTAGACCATGTACCATGCTCCTGATGTACTCTATATTTTTCCATCTCTGTGGCTTTGCTCACATTGTTCCCTAAATTATGAATGCCCTGCCTGCAATTACACTGAATTTTTGCTCTTATCTTCTCACATGGCCCCTACCCTAGTTCAGACACTCATTATACCATTTAGACTACTTGCTTATTGCTTTTTGTCTTTTCCCTCTCTAAACCATCTTCCACTTGGTTGTGAAAACAATCTCCTCAAGAACTCATCTGATCTTGATACTTTATGTCTCAGAAATCTTTAGTATCTCCTTATTGTCTCTAGAATAAAATACAAACTCAACCTGTTGTTTAAAACAACCCACAATCTGTTTCTTACCACAATTCCAGAATTATTTCATATTGTTAGCCTTTATGCACAGTGTTCTAGCTACACTGGCTAATTTAGAGAACTAAATGTTTCCTGATGTTAGCATTGCATCTCATATCTGTGTACATGTCTTTGTCTATGTCCATATCTTTATTCATGTTTCTGTATAGGTTGCCCACCCTTTCCCTCCTCTGCCCTCATGCCTAGAAAAAAATTTCTTCGTACTTCTTCACCTTAGAATTTTAGACTTACTAGCTTTGGCAAGTCACTTAAATTTGTTTGTCTTAATTCTTCATTTGTAAAATGAGCAGGAGAAGGAAATGGAAAATCACTTCAGTACCTTTGTCAAGAAATTTCACATAGGAACCCTATACCAAGATAAAGTTGAAATGGGTTCATGATTTAAACATAAAAGATGATAGTATAAGCAAATTAAGAAAGCAAAGAAATTTCCTTTTTCCCAGTGGAGAAGTGAGGAATTTATGGTCAATGAAGAACTAGAGAATATTATGGAAGATGACAGAAAGCTCGCACAGCTTTCTATGACCTCTGACCTTCTCTCAAACCAACAACAGATTAAATCACTAAACTGGTTTTGGAGTGACAGAACCCACAAATATTTGGAATATAACACATATTCAGAAGAAGATATTTTGGAAGAACTTCAGAACAGGTCTGTTCGGGCAGGGGATAGTCTGCCGAGCCCAGACTGCAACATAGGGAGCCTGGGGCAAGGAGCTGGGGTGGGAGTCTTCTGTAAGGCTCTTAGGCTACTCTGTCCTGTTGCAAACTGGTGGTTAGCAGATTTGCTGTAAATTCTAAAAGTGAATACAAAAGGCAAATTGAAAGCCACTAAGCCTGGAAGAATGTGGGACCTGGCCTCAATTTCCCAGGATTGTAAGTGAGAAACACTGGCCCCAGAGTAAACTAAAATAGCTGTCATCCCTTTGCTTTAAGAGCAGATCTCAACCCTTAAAAATGAGCAAAAAAGCAAAAAAGAACTCTGACCATAGACAACTTTTGTATGGAGAGAGGGCACAGACCTCAAACCCTGAGGTTCCTAAAGGTAAATCAACTCCAGATGAAGCCTCAAAGGGAGATATGGGCTAGTCCCCATTTCACAAGGCTTTCTTGGAAGATTTCAAAAAGAATCTTAAAAAAGAGTTAGAAGAAAAATGGGGAAACAAAGAGAAATCTTTACAAGTGAATATGGAAAAAGAAAAACAAATTATCTGAAGAAAACTCCTTAAAATAGATTTGATGACATGGGAAAAGCTTATAACTCCTTACAAAATCAATATGAAAAAGATACCAACTCATTGAAAAACAGAATTTGTGAAATGGAAAAAAATGCAATGAATAAAATTATTCAATTGGTCAAATAAAAAAGGAGCTAAAAAAGGTACCTGAAGAATATAAAACACTAAAAATTGGAATTGAACAAATGGGAGTGAATAAGTCAATAAGATTTCAAGAATTAGTCAAACAAAACCAAAAAAATGAAAAAATAGAAGAAATAATTCCTAGGAAAAACAACTGACCTGGAAAATAGATCTAGGAGAGACAATCTAAAGTTTATTGAACTTCTTGAAAGCCATGATGAAAAAAAAAAAGAGCCTACACATTATCTTTCAGGAAATCATAAAGGAAAACTGCCTGATGTTTTAGAATCAGAAGGTAAAATATCCATTAAAAAAATTCATTGATCACCTCCTGAAAAAGACTCCAAAATGAAAACTCCAAGGAATATTGTGGCTAAATTTCAGAACTATTGGATAAAGTTAAAAATATTGCAAGCAGCCAGAAAGAAACAATTCAAATACTGAGGAGATACAATCAGGATTACCCAGGACCTAGCAGCTTCCACCTTAAAGGATCAAAGGGCCTGGAATCTAATATTCTAAAGAGCAAAGGAACTGGGATTACAGCCAAGAATAAACTATCCAGCTAAAATGACCATTATCTTTCAAGGAAGAAGATGGACATTCAATGATTCAGGTGAATTTCATCTATTTCTGATGAAAAGAACAGAAGTGACCAAAAATTCATCTCCAAATATAGAACTCAAGAAAAGCATAAAAAAGTAAAAAGCAAAGAACTCTTGAGAACTATATTTCTGTTAGAGTGCAGGTATAATTTGATTTTATTATAATATTATGAAAAAAGAAACTGGAGGTAGAAAGGGGATTGTACTGGAAAAAGAGGAAAAAGGAGGTAAAATGAGGGAAATTATAGCTCACAAAGAGGCAAAGAAGACCTATTATAATTGAGAGAAAGAAGGGAGGGAGATGAACATTGTGTGAATTTTACTCTCATCAGATTTGGCTCAAAGAAAGAATATCAGACATCTGGTTTCACAGAGAAACTTATCTCACCTTATAGGGAAGTGAGAAGGGACAGGGAAAAAGAAAGGAGAAGGCTAATAGAAGGGAAAACAGAAATAATAGGGGAAAGGTATAAGAAAGGGGGAGGGGCTCTAAAGGGGGAGGGTTGTTTGAGGGAGATGGTGGTCAGAAGCAAAATACTGGGGAGGAGGGAAGGAGGAAAGGAAAGAGAAAAGCATAACTTGAGTTAAATAAGATGGCAGGAAATAAAGAATTAGTTATTTTAACTGTGAATGTAAATGGGATGAACTCTCCCATAAAATGGAAGTGGATAACAGACTGGATTAAAAGCCAGAATCCTACAATATGATGTTTAAAAGAAACACATTTAAATCATAGTGATATATACAGAGTAAAGGTAAAAGACTGGAGCAGAATTTATTATGCTTCAGGTGAAGTAAAAAAAAGCAGGGGTAGCAATTCTAATCTCAGATTAAGTTAAAGCAAAAATAGATCTAATTAAAAGAGATAAAGAAGGAAACTATATCTTGCTAAAGGCATAGATAATGAAGGAATATCAATACTAAACATACATGCACCAAGTGGTATGGCATCCAAATTCCTAGAGTTTGTTATGAAATGCAAACCTGGATAATTTTGAGCACATTAAATTAAAAAAAAATTGCACAAATAAAAAAAAATGCAGCGAAGAAGCAGAAAGCTGGGAAATTTTTTTACAGTCATTGTTTCTGATGTGTTTCATTTCTAAGATATATAGAGAACTGACTCAAATTTATAAGAATACAAGTCATTTCTCAACTGATAAGTGGTTAAAGGATCTGAAATTGATAAATGGTTAAAGGATATGAACAGACAATTTTTAGATGAAGAAATTAAAGCCATCTATAGTCATATGAAAAAAGTGCTCTAAATCACTATTGATTAGAGAAATGCAAATTAAATTAACTCTGAGGTACCACTTCATAGCACTCAGATTGGCTAAGATGACAGAAAAAGATGATAATAAATATTAGAGGGAATGTGGCAAAACCGGAACACTAATGGAGGGAATGTGGAAAGATTGGAACACTAATAAATTGTTGGTGGAGCTATAAAATGATCCAACCATTCTGGAGAGCAATTTGGACATATCCCAAAGGGTTTTAAAATTGTTCATATACTTTGATCCAGCAGTCTCACTGTTGAATCTGTATCCCAAAGAGACCATAAAAGATGGAAAAGGACCCATCTATACAAAAAATGTTTGTAGCAGTCCAGCAAGGAACTGGAAATTGAGTGGATGCCCATCAGTTGGAGAATGGCAGAATAAATTATGGTATATGAATGTAAAGGAATATTATTATTCTATAAGAAATGATGAGCCAGATGACTTCAAAAAAACTGGAAAAGACTTACATATGCACTAATGCTGACTGAAATGAAAAGAATCAAGAGAGCTTTGTACACAGTAACAATAAGACTATGTTATGATTAATTGTGATGGACTTGGTTCTTCTCAACTATACTGTGTTTCAAGACAATTCCAATAGACTTGAGATGGAAAATGCCATTTGCATTCAGAGAGAGAACTATGAAAACTGAATGTGGATCAAAGCATAGTATTTCTTCCCCTTTTTTTATTCTCATGGTGTTTTCCATTTTGGTCTAATTTTTCTTGCAGAACATGACCCATATGTAAATATGTTTAAAAGAATTGCACTTATTTAACCTGTATCAAATTATTTGCTGTCTTTGGGAGAGGGAAGGTAACAGAAGGAGGAAGAAAAATATGGAACATAAAATCTTACAAAAATTAATGTTGAAAACTATCTTTATATGTATTTGGAAAAATAAAATACATTGAAAATAAAAAAAAAAGAAAATCCCATATAGAGTCAGAAAGAGTCAGACATAACTGAAACAATTGACCAAACAAATTGCAGAACTTATATGAGTTGGTAGGACTTTTTTCAGAGAAAGTTTTTTTTTTTTTTTAAACATCAGTGAAATCCCTGGTCCAGCTTCTCCCACACTATTATTTGGGTACAATTCATTCTTCAATAGGTCCTTGAGAATAGAGATTTTTGTTTTTCCTCTTTGTATTTTTTGTATTTTTTGCAAATAGCAAGTTTCTTGTATATAGTATATGCTTAATCTAGTTTTTGAGTTTCAAATCCTTTAAAGATCAACTCAAATGCTATCTCTGCTAAGAAGTTTTCCATTATTCTTCATTTAATAGGATTCCTTTGGACTTTACACAGGTGCTTGCTTGCACCCAACGTACATTATTATTTTTATCCCATATAGTTACCTAATATCAAGATAAAGTCAATATGGATTCATGATTTAAACATAAAAGGAGATTCTATAAGCAAATTAGGAAAGCAAGGGTAATGGAGAAATTAGAAATTTATACTCAACAAAGAACTAGGGAATATTACTATCACTACCTTGGGATGTGTCCATTCCCTTTAACAAACTATAAGCTGGTTTTATGATTTCAGTCTTATCTAAACCTCCTATCTCCCTTCAAACAATGAGTAAGCGAGATATTTTGACTTTCAAAATCATGACATGTACAAATTATGCTTTGTACTCTATGAGTAGAAAAGCTGAGATACAGAGAGAAAAAGTAACTTATCCAGGATTCTGCAATGATTCTGAAAGAGTGATAAAGAATCCAAGCTTATCTTATTCTTCACATCCTATGACTATGTCTTAAGAAGCTAAATCTCTTAATATTTATTTTATTAAGTGTATTGTGCTCTAGGGTAAATACCTTATGCATAGAAACTATCAAACCATCCCTTTTCCCAAGGAGAGGTTGTGCTTCTCTAATCCATGCTTACATTGGGGGAAAGGTCCTTGAATAGAATTAGTGATAGGGGTCTTATATTTAGACAAAAGACTCTGGATTACAAGGCAATTCTACTATTCTCTCAAGAGGTCCTGATTAAGCAAATCCCTTTCTACTTTATGGATGGATCCAATCTTGCTTTTGTCTTGGCTCATCTACTTTTAAAATATAACTTGCTTCAATGGTAGAAATTATCTGTTTGTGAGAGAGAAAAGAATGGGGTGAGAAGAGAAGGAGAGAAATATAGAAGAGAGGCAACAAGATAGAGAGAAAAGGTAAAGTGGGTACTTCATAAATGTTAAAACTGAAAACCACAATAAGTCACCCAAATAAGCAGCTTAAAATGTTGCATGTGGGTGTTTACTGGCTCTCTATTCTGCTATATTTAGATTCTATAAATTGACAGAAATTGTTCTGAATCTCTACTGCAATACTAAAAACAAACTTTGTCATTTAGCAAGTTTTGTGAAAGGGGCATGAAAGAGTTTAATTCAATTAACAATAAAGCACCTACATGTATCAGATACTATTCCAGTTATCTGACCATGGTAATTAGCAGGGTCTCAAAGAAGAATATCAATTGAGACCATAGTAATCATCTAACCCAACCTCCCATTTTACAGATGAGGAAATTGAGGCACAATGAGTCAGAGTGATTTTCCTATGGTCAGAAAATTTGAATCAAAACTTTTCAGTGTAGTATTCTTTACTTTTTACCATGCTGCTCTTGAGTCAAGAGAACAGGATTATCTTCTCCCAGCAAAATGTCTATTCAAAGGATCACATTTGGGTAAAGAAAGAGCTGCTGTATACCAGCCTCCTACCAGTATTCTTTGCAATGAACTCTGCTACCTTTCAAGCATCTGATGAATGATCTTTTCAAATGGCAAATATTTAAGCCCCAACATATAGACATAGTGTGGGCAAGAGGAATACAATGATAAAACTGAAACAGTAGTTTAGAGTTATGGTCTTAGATTGAAGAGTTCTAGATTTGAAATCTTCCTCTTATATTTACTAAATAAGATCTTACAGATCACCTCTAAACCTCCTGATCTTTTGGTGGAGTCTAAACAAAGTCTCTGTACAGTATAAAGGGGAAGTATCTATTCTTTCAGGTTGTTGATTTTCTCTCCTCTTCCAACCCAGATGCCTTCTTCCTCTTTGCCCCCAGGGAGTTGGGATGCAGAGATAATTTTCTATTTTCTGGAGTACCTTTTGCCTTGATCTTTCCATCTTCTCTTAGTTAGGTCCCAAGTGGTTTGGATTGCATTTTAATTATGTGGTCCTAAAATGGATTAAAGTTAATTGGCCCCAACAAAAGGTCTAAATCAACCAATTTATTGATCAACAAGCATTTATTAAACTCCTACTATGTGATAGGCAATGTTGATAAGAAACTGAGACTTTAAAAGGATAAGGTAGACACATTTTATGCTCTGGTAAAATTGGCTTTCTTATTGTTTCTCTTACTTGAACTATATGAACTGGCTGTCCTCCATGATGGCAATATCCTTCCTCACTTCCACATTTAAGAACCCCTAGTTTCCCTCAAGATTTAGCTCAAGAGCTATTTTCTACAAGAGGCCTTTCCTAATCCCCTTTCCTGTTAGTGTTACCTTCTGCCACCTTGTAACTATATACCTTTGTAAGCACATGAAGTTTCTCCTAATAGAATTTAAGTTTCTTCAAGTAGGATTCCACAAACTATACCTGAAAACCAAATCCAGCCTGCTGGCTATTTTGATACAGACAATGAACAAAGAATGGTTTTTACATTTTAAAATACAGTGCAAAAGTGATATTTGAGATGTGACCCAGGGGACTTAGTTTGATGATTTCTGCTTTAGAAAAAGCAGTATACTATTTTATCTTTACACTCTCAGCACATAGCTTAGTGCCTGCCACATAGTAAACACTTCATAAATGCTTCTTTATTGTTTCAATGGAAATACTCAGGGGCTCTACACTACTGAGCCAATCCTTTGATAAGATTAATAGTACTCTTCTACAAGAAGTGAATATCTTTATCTTTGGCAAAATTGGAAAGGAATATATGGCATAATTTCCTCAGATTCTCTACTTATCCCTTCTGCTATATAGAAGATTCCTAAAATCAGAAGCTTCATTCTCTCACAGATTGCTGCTGGCCATGAGAATTTTTTAGTCTGTGATATAATTTGTTTGCAGCTATGATGGTAAAAGACTACTTGAGAAATTCCAACTTAGAGAGAACTACTTAATCTAGCCTCTGAGAATTTCAATGAGATATATGTGTAGATGGAATTATCACCAAAGGAGAAGAACTTTGACATGCTATATATTGGAGATGAGGCTTGAACCCAGGTCTTTTTGGTTCTAGTGCCTGCTCTGTATGTATTATGACAGATTGCATTTATTAAATGTCTACTGTATACAGAGCATTTCTATACAATAAGGGCAGGAAAAGGGAGATAAATCATATATGTTCCCTGTACTCATACAGTTTATATTCTAGTATACTTATAAATCTGGCTTCAATTGCCTCCTCTGACAAATTTGGCTGTCTGCTATGTCTCTCTGCAAATCACTTAAACCTTTGGTAGAGAAGGTGCTGACCTGTGTTGACAAAAGAAATATTTTGACCTAGGAGTTTCCTTCAACCAATAAACTCACAAGCCTAGTCTCTATATTTGTCTGTGTGGAAACTGAAGAGGCCAAGCAATGGAGGAAGCTTAATGTGGTAGCAAAAGAACTAGACTTACTAATGATTAAGATCTAGGTATGAGTTCCAACTCTGCTATTTCCTAGCTATGTGAGCCACTTTTCTCTCTTTAGGTTTTGGCTCCTTTATTTGTATAATGAGGGGAAATGCAGCAGAAAAGAAGATCTAGTTCACATTTTGCATGTGGTGTTTACTCACCTATGTGACTTTGGATAAGTCCTTTGACAAGTGAGTCTCAGTTTTTTCATCTCTGAAATAAAGTTGACCTCTGAGACCCTTTTCAGCTTGAGAGATTGTGCTTTTAGGACTTTATTATCCCAAAAATATCTTCTAGATTTAATTTTCTTATCTCTTCAAGATGCTGGGACCAAAAATAATTTAAAGTAACATTTTACAAGGTCATAAAATAGAACAAAGCAAGCTCTAGATCTCAGGTTTCTCCTGATATGGAAGATTACTAGCTATATTTGTTTTCATTTTTTTCCTATCTCTCCCACCAGATTTTCCTATATATTAGCCTAGAACTAGGCTTTCTTTAGGTAAAGGCAAGCAAGGAAGAGGGCTCTCATCTCTACTCATGAGTATAGGGGCATATTCCATTCCAGCAGCATTGCTGTGAATAATTAGATAAAGCACATCTCTCTCTGCCCTTAGGGGTTTCACGCATACCTGCCAAGCCAAATAGACTTTATCTTGGTCAAGCAACGTCTGCTTCTATGCTATGGCCACAAGCCCAGACTTTTTGCATCTGTTTGACAAATCCAAACTAAGAAGAAATGACCTACATGCCCTCACTCAGGAGAATTATGGGATAGTAGGGAAATTTCCATAAGATAAAAATATGTAAATGAAAAATTCTACATTTCCTTCTTTATCACAAATCAGCTTTGCAATATGCTGTTGAATGAAACTTCACATGAATGAAAGCACTCAAACTTGATCCAAATTAAAATAATCATCCTATGGAGTCAGGACCCCAGATTTTGGAGGGCCATGTATATAGGATGTCCCAAAGTCTTAGTGATGTTTTAAGCTTTTAAAAGGAAACACTCTTTCATCTGTCCTTGGTTTCCTTTAAATCCCAGCTAAAATTCTACTTTGTACTAGAAGTCTTTCCCAACCCAACAGAAGTAATGCTTCACTTCTGTTAATTATTCCCTATTTGTGCTGTATATGGCTTAATTTCTATATATTTATTTACATATTATCTTATCCTTTAAGCTTCTTGGGGGCACTTTTGTATACCCAGTGATTAGCATAGTACCTGCCAAGTGGTAGGTGCTTATTAAATGTTTATCAACTACTAAATCTCAGGGACAGTGTCCCTTTTTTTTTTTTTTTTTGGCTGAGGCAATTGGGGTTAAGTGACTTGCCTAGGGTTCCATAGCTAGGAAGTGTTAAGTGTCTGAGATTTGAACTCAGGTCCTCCTGACTTCAGGGCTGGTGCTCTATCCACTGCATCACCTAGCTGCCCCATGTTTATCAATTACTAAAAAAAAAAAACAAAAAAAACAAAAAAAAACTAGAGGAATTACTGTCTCCTTTGAACATCAAGAGCAATTTGCTTTTGTCTCCCTTGTGTATCAATCATTTTCTGGCTTTTTTATGCTTCTGTGTATATATCTGAGTCCATTAGACTATAAAATTCCTGAAAATGGCAACCATGTCATTTTATAGTTTTCTATTCCCTTCACTACCATGCTTATAGTAGTGCTCAATAAATGTTCAAGGAAGGAGAAAGAAAATACAGAGAGAGAAGACTGCAAGAGATTACGTCTCTTCATGAAATTCCTATGATCTAAACAAAATAGATTTGGTGTTCCCCCTTAAACATGACTCCAGCTGAGCTGAGCTGACCTGGCCCCTTGCTCCTACTGTTCCTCTCCACTTTCACTTTCATCTGTATTGTTGTTTTACCTATTCTTTAAGATCAGGCTCAAATTTCATCTCTCTCATTAAACTATGAATTTGAAGCATAGTGGAAAGACAGTTGCTGGTCTCACAGTCCAAAAGACTTGACACACGTTAGCTGGGGTCAGGTATGTAACTTCACTTTGTTTTAGGCACCCATTGAAAACTGTAAGTTATGGAGGAGCAGCTGCATTGTGATGATGTGAAAGTTGTCATAATGAGAATGTTTCATTCCTCCATTAATATAATTTTATAACTAAACTAAGAAAAACCCATTAAACCTGAAATTTTTCTCCCTTTTCTAAAATTCTAGCAATTGATGCACTTCCCTCTTATAATCATGTCATACACCCATATTCATATTATATTTATCTATCTACCTATCTATATCTTATATACTTCTACTGTGTTCTGAAATTCTTTGGTGGTTTTGGGAGAGATGAAGGTAGAGGCATATGGTAGGATTTATAAACTAAAGGCAGAATGTAATAATATAAAATTACATTTTTATGTATGATTTACAAAGCTTTTTCATAAATATTCTCAAGAAATAGGTAATACTAGCATTATTATCCTAATTTTACCAGAGAGAAAACAGAGATGTAAAACCATTTATTTGCCCATGGCTACACATACATTATGTATCAGAGCAGCAATTCAAATTCAGGTGTTTTAACCCCAAGTCCATTATTCTTTCTACTGTGTATTTTGCCTGTTTTGCTTGTTTCAATACTGAATCTTATTTCAGGAGAAAAAGGGAAAAGAGGCACAATAAAAACTATAGTTTGGATGTATGTCTCAACACGATAATTTCATGGCATTAATGTCTCTGAGCCTCATTTTCTCTATCTGAAAAGTGGATATCATAATGCTTGTGATAACCATTAACTATCTCATAAAGTCATTGTGCTTTATAAGTTTTTATATACTTTTACAAATATAGTTGTTAATTTTATGATTTTCATTGTTTTCATCTTCTACCCAATCAAATTCAAATAGAAATGATCCTTTGACAAATTTATATATTAATGCTGTTCTTTAAGGCTGAATGTTTGATCGGCTATTATATAAGGGAATGCAATGATCACTTTTTCAAGTTAATAAAAGGATTAAGATGAAAGTTCATCTGTAGACTCCATGAAATCATCGTGGGAACAATTCCAGGAGAAGATGTAATGAAGTGATTGATAAATACTTTCTTGCATTTCTCCATGGTTTTGATTTCTTCTATTGGTACTAGGTTTTGAAAACATTTCAACCCATATAGTTTTTAAACAAATGAAAGAAGCTACTTCTTTTTGAAGGGGGAGGGGCAGTGCTAATTCCATCTCTGCCTTAAGAATAATTTTTAATAAATGTGTTTTTGTTTGGATACTCAAGTCTGTTATATAATTACAAAAGTATAAGATAAAAGTAATATTGTGAAAGCATTAATAGCTTTACATATGTTCTTCTCATTAAATTTCAACTTCAGAATAACAGCAAGTTTTTTGACATACAGCTTTAGTTTTTCCCTTGAAAACTTTGTACTCATTATCACAGTCACCACTACTGTCATCATCATCATTATTGTCATTAAATTTTCATTTTAATGTTCTGTAGAGATAAGGTAGAAATTTGTTAAATCATTTTCCAGGCATCTCTGACTATTTCTGAACCCATTTGGTATTTTTTTTTTTGGCAGATACTAGAATAGTTTGCCATTTCCTTCTCTAGTTCATTTCACATATGAGGAACTAAAGCAAACAGGGTTAAGTGACTTTTACAGAGTCATTTAGCTAGTAAGTGTCTGAAGCCATATTTTGAACTCATGAACATGGCTTTCTAACTCCAAGTCCAGCATTCTGTTGCACCACCTAGCGGCCTCAAGGTAGAAATAGTCCTGTGATAATTTGATATCTTATTGTTCCTTGATGTTTAATGTTAAGTTCTCAAATATCTCTGAACCCTCACTTTCTTCATTAATATGCCAGCAAAAAATATTTTCTGATAATTTTTTTTCTCCTTCGGCTTTTTATTTCCATCATCTTAAATATAACTGTTAACAGCTGTATAATAAATTAACGATGGACTACATAATACAAAACACAAATATTTCACAAATATTTCAACAGTGTGTTTTCAGAAAGATCGGAGTCAGCACTATCAACTGTATGTATGATATAATGACTTCAATTGTAGAAGTATACAGGAAGAAAATTTGTACTCTCTCTAGAATTAACTTTAGGATGTCTTTTTAAATAAATAAATTATTTATTATTTTTGTTGTTCTGTTAATATTGCATAGACTTTTGTTTGGATACCAAGTGGATCTTTTGAAATGCATTTTTACCATACCAAAACCTACATTATGACATGGATTGCATTAGTTTTACTTACTCCAGTTATGTTTTTCCATTAAGGTTTAACTTTAGGATGTCAGTCATTAAACAAAAACCAAAAAACAAAAGAAACAAATGTATTGCTTTAGCTTCTCCTTGGCTTTTGTTGTTCAGTTTCTTCCACTTCTTTGTGACAAAACTATAGTCAATTATAGTGTCTCTCTTGAAGATGCCACACTGTTCTTTCTCATTTTGTATTGTTGACATGCTTTAAATGTAAACTAGTTTTCAACATTAATATAAAAACTCTAGTGTTCTTGAATCTGCTTTCTGTATGTGATTAAGCTATGAATGAAGGGCTGAGTCAAGTTTGTGATAATCAATAAATACCAGATAAAAGTTACAGCACTTTTATGTGACATTTTCAATCATCACTAAATTGCTAATGGGCTGCTCTTTATATCCCCGGATTGTTTTGACATATTTTTTTTTTTTACTCCTCAGCCAGTATATTGTTTTCTTATAAATATTCAGAGAGTTTTTGAATGATAATAGATGTGAATATTTTGTATAAATCACATAAATATGAAGTTGGCCTATATTTGGAGATGCCTGGTACTCATAGCTTTTGTAGTAAATGTGATAGCTTCTTTTGAAAAAAAATATGGAATTAGATTTGAATCTGAGAGTAAATTGGTAATGTGCTTTAGTAATAATTCATGTTGACTCTGAAGGATTTGAGAAATTTATGATAGAACTTATGCAGACATACTACTTTTTGATTTTTTAGAAACTAGATTACAGTTGTTTAATCTGGGATAGAACAACTTCGAAGGGCTTCATGGATACATTTCTGGAAGTCTTTGAACTTGAATGGGAAAAACATTATATCTTCATTTTTACTTCTCTGTAACTAAAATTTAGCATTTCCTTAAAGCGTTATTCACAGAAGGGATCCTTAGGTCTTACCAGTCCAGGAAAGGATTACAAAAAAGAATAAGAAACCCTGAGCTAGACTTTTGGTCAGTCAGGAAACAAGCTTTTAAATATTTAGCACTTGCTACATGAGAGGCACAATGCTAAGCACTGGGATATAAACAAAGGTCAAAATTGTTCTGGTTATATTATTTGTAACATATGTAGGTTCTCTCTTTCCAATTTGTTCCAATTGTTATTACCTCATGAAACTTCTTTCAATCACAATTAGAAATTTTCCATGTCCTTTTTTTTTTTTTGCTATAATCTTTTTCCTCCCCCTCCCCACCTCCTTCTTCTTTTTGCTTTTCAAGGCTTTGTAGTGTAGGTTTGATTGATGTTGAATTGCTAATTTTATTCTTTTTGCTGATTTGTATTACCTTAACCTTTTGGATTTTGCTTTTAAATTTTGACTTAGGGTGGCAAAAACATTCTGATACATTTAAATTTTCTAATTCTATTCTGCATATATTCTTTTATTTGTCTTTAGTTGGATTATATATTTGCTAGTAGAAATTTTCTCCCGTAAATATCACCTAGATATTGATTTAATCTATTAGTGTTTTTACACACATTTTCAAAAATTTTCTCAGTGTATTTCAAACATTTGGCATTGATGCATATTCCAAGAAGCATTACTAAATAATCCCCCTTTTCTCCAATGGTCTTTGACACAGCAATAGCCATGGCATTGTCTGCTATGTACACATCCTGAAATGGTTTCACATTCTTTTTTCAGATACTATGGGAATATACATAAGTACATGGTGGTTACACAAGATAAACATCTTTTTTGGTGCTTACTTTTTTGTTGTGGTTGGTCTTTTATGTGAATTTTAGTCATCACACTGAAAGGGGGCTTTTCAAAATTCTATGTATATTCATTTTTTATTTTCAAAATTGTTTGGAGACCAGAATTATTTTTGCCATAAAAATTCATTATTAGGTAGCATTTCTATGTATAAGAAGGTCCCTTCCAACTCTTGGGTTCTATTATTTTATGTTCATTCAACCCGTCTTGAAGAATTGCAAGGGGAATCCTATCATCTCCCCTCTCATCTCCCCAACCTGTTTCTCCTTTGGTTCCCTCTAATCTTTAGAAAGTTCCTCTCCTTCTTTCCCTTCTTACATTCAGTATGTATCAGCCTTACAATAATTTCATTTGTTGGGAAATTCTGAATGCTATGTATAGCAGAACAGAAATCACAGTATCCATCCTGTGTTCCAACTAAATAGTATGCTAAAGAGCAGAGAACCAAAAGGGAAAACTGAATGAAGTGAAAATAATTCCTCCAGTTAAGATGACAGATCAGTCCAGGCAGAACCTCCAGGAAACAAAAGTCAATGAATCAGAAATCCTTGCAACAAATCCATTTCCACTCCTTTAAGTCCTTACTCTTCCATCAATCAGGAAGATTTTTTTTTTGAAATTACTAAAGGGTTTTCAGAATGCATTACCCATAACCACTTGTCTTTGGTCTCCAGGACTCAATATGAATTATAACTTTGAGGTGTCTTTAAAAAATGGGGTAGGGATTTTGGGTTTTCTCTGGGCTTCAAATATACTTTTTTTTTGATTTTTGAATTCAAATAATTTTGGTTACATTAATTTCCTCCTTGAAACTTGATTTTGAATTGGCAGCAAGGTCTCATTTTGCTCTGGTTAAATATTCATTTGCATTTTCACTGAAAGCAAGAGAAAGAGCAAGTTTGCTGTGTGAAGCTTCTTTTTGTCAAAAATTCCTTTTTTAAAATAAAGTATTAGATTTGGCTGACTTTTGTTAAAAATAGATTTATATTAATCAAATATATTATAGCCAGCTTCCCTTCTTTTCTCCACTAAACTTGGTTAGAAGTACTTTCTCCCCATGATTAGTTATCTTAAGCCTCAATTATGAATCAGAAAACTTTAGAGCTAGGATAGATTTTAAAATTCATCTAGTCCAATGTTGTTAAAGGCAGGTAGGTGGTATAGTGGTTAGAGTACTGGGCCTTGAATCAAGAAGATCTGAATTTAAATGTGACCTCAGCATTTACTAGTTGTGTGACCCTGAGGAAATCACTTAACCTTATTTGCCTCAACTTCCTCATCTGGAAAATGAGCTGGAGAAAAATGATAAACCACACTAGTATCTTTGCAAAGAAACTTCAAATGGGATCATGAAGAGGTGGATATGACTGAAACAATTGAATAACAAAAGTTCACTGTATCTAGTACCTTTGTAAAATAAGGGGCCACTTTGCAGATATGTAATCAGAAAGAAATGATTTGCTTAATCAAGCAACAAGCATTTATTATCCCATCTTTCACACATCTTTCAGGCCCTATGCTAAACAGGATATAATTGCAAAGAATAAAAAAATGCTACCTTCCAAGAAGTAAATAGTAGAACTAGATATAAAACCAGGAAATTTAAATTCTTATTTTTGCATTCTTTCCTTTGTCCTCTTACTTATTATTATTATTTTGCTAATATCTGAGGGAAAAGAAAGAAGGTTGGGTGATAAGAGTTAGATCAGTTAGGTTTCTTAATTATTTTTTCCTCACATAGATCTCTCCAAGTTCTCTTCTTTCCTTACCTTTTCTCTATTGGCATGCTTATGGTTTCAAGTATTATCTTTATCCAAATCTATATCGACCTCTCATTTTTCTCCTAAACTCTGCTCCCACATCAACTGTCTATTAGCCATTCTATCATCCTTTTGATATTGATATATCCAAAACCAAACTAATTATTTTCTCCTTCAAACCTCTTTGTCAATCTTTCCTTTTGTTGAGGATACCACTGTCCATCTGATCATGACCAGACTTTTCTTTCTCCCTCAACATCAATTACTAATAAATGGCAAAGCCTGTCAATATCACCTTTTGAATTTTTTCCCTTTATTGTACTGACTTGATTAAAATTCCAATTCATTACTCTATCACTGTCTAATTATCCTTTCTGTTTCACACAGAGGTGGGAGATAGAATGAAAACAGTGCTTTAAGTTATCCCTGAGAAGTTTTCTTTTTCCAATTATCTTTTTTTCTCATTTAAATAAAGTATGCATAATCTTGCTTGCTTTTTAAAGCATGTTGGGTTAAGCTTTTTCCTAGGTACACAAATTAAAAAGAGTAAAATAATCCTTACTGTTGCAAGGAGCTTATATTCTAATGAGAGAGACAACAAATACATGTGTAAATATAGACAATGTAAATATGATTTGAATAAAAACAAGGCAGTTCAATATAAGACAATTTGGGAGGTAGCAATTGGCAAGAGATTTGGGAAAGACTTTGAACCTAAGATTGTTCTTCACTATTTCTTAAATAAAAGCATTCTCTGAAACAGAAGGAAGGTGTGCATTCTAGTACCCAGTCCAAAGTCACGGAAATGGAACATGGAGAATTAATTACAAGTGAGGAACAAATAGAAAACCAGTTTGGATGGATTGTATAGACAAGGAGATATAGCTTCATGAAACTATAAAGATATTCTGAAGGAGGTTATAAAATGCTTTCAAGAGATAGAGAAACTTCCATTTGACCCAAAGGCAAAAAGAAGCCTCTGGAGTTAGCTGAGTAGAGGAGCCACAGGTTCAGAAGAAAAATTGATTTGATAACAGGATGTAGGGTACACTATAGTAGGGAGAGATGAAGAGGGGAAAACAATTGGAAAGCTGTGGCAATAATCTAAGAGAGTTGAGGAGGATCAGAATTAAAGCAGGAACTGTCAGCAGAAATAAGGGCTCAAATGTTTTCAGGAAGAAAATCAGTGATGCAGAGCCCAGGTTAATGGTAAAACCACACAGTAGTTGTTCTATTATAGCATCATTACAATTTGAAATCTAGAAATACTGATTATTCTAATCTAAATCTCTGCCAGTGTAGACATAGAACAATTGATCACTTCTATTAAAATTTGTAGTTAGAACAGTTGAGCAATGGCTACTATTCTATAGATATAATCAGTTTCTTTTTTCTGGCTCATCCATTAAAGGCCTTTTTTTCCCCTCTGACATTTATAGATGAAATGGATCTTATTTGATTAGAAAGTGATAATCTCCTGAAGTTTTTTGTATTCTTTGCTTTTGATTCATTAGCCACTTTCTCTATTTGGCAGCCACATAACCCTAATGTAATTGATTGTTAGCCATTCAGTCTCTTACCAACTAAGTATCAGGGTATCAGTCAGATGAGTTATTAAATGAAGAATTCCAAAAAGGCAAAGGAAAAAAAATTGAAAGAATTTTGGAAGTTCTCATATGGTATACATATTGGAAAAACATTAGCAAGAATAAAGCTAGATTGAGAGATATATCTCAGGTCATCCTAGAAAGGGAAGACACAGTGAGAACTTATATAACTATTATCCTCTCCATTTCCCTCCCCACAAAATCTGAAGAATATAATGTAATAATATCCATGCTATATACTGACTTGAAGCATAAAATATTTTGCCTTCTAGAACAATCTTCCTACTTAAAATTGCTTTCTACTGTGTTGCTCAAAAACTTTTAAAATCAAGGCTTAAAACCCTAAAATGTCTCCCCTTTACCTACTGTAGTAAATCCCAGCTTTCTGGTTTGATTTTGAAGCTCAACATTCAATTTATCAATCAACAAGCATTTTTAAGCATTTAATATCTGCTCAGCACTGTTTTAGGGACAGTACTAGGGACATCTAGAAACACATAGACAAAAAATGAAACAATCTTTCCCTTCAAGATGCTAACAATCTATAGAAGAGAATGATCTCCACATAGATTAGTCTATACAAAATATACATCAAATAAATAGGGATGCTAGTAATTAGTGATATTAGGAAAAACTCCACAGGAAGTGAAGTTGGAGTTAAGCTTTTAAAATAACTGAGGATTCTAAAATGTGGAAGTGAGGTCCACCATAATTTACTCTATCCATAGACCTCTGAACTTGGAGAGTTTTGAGTTTCAATCTTGCCCTCCAACATTTACCAGCTTTGTGTCATTGCAAATTCCATTTAATTTCTCCAAGTTTCAATTTCATCACTTGTAAAATAAGGATAATAACTATAAAATCTACCTAATGCCATTTTATGAGGATTAATAATAATAATGAAGGCAATGATAAGTTGCATTTATGTAGTGCTTTAAATGTATAAAGTGCTTTACAAATCTGTTATTTTGTCTTCACCACAACACTTTACATTTTACAAATGAGAAAATGGAGGCAAATAGCTGTTAAAGATAAGCATTTCCAATGTAAAATGGAGATAAAAATAGCACCCATCTTCCAAGGTTGTGATGATAAAATGAAAAGTATTTTGTAAACTTTTTTTGCAAACTTTAAAGTGCCATCTAGATTCTGACTTTTATTATTGTTATATTTGTTGTAACAAAGATTAAAGTGAAAAATTTTTAAAAATATTAAACATAGAAAAATGTACTCCAAATAATTGAAATAGCTACAATTAAACTTATTCAAACAAAAACTGGTTTTGAAAAACTGGATAAAGAAAAAGGTATTTACACTGATCATCTCCATTTACTAGAAGAATTTAACACATATAAACGGATTGACAAAACAAGGATGTCAAAGACTCTAAAAATGGTCTCATCAAGGAAACAAACTTCATGCTCAGTAGTGAGAAATGACAACAAAAGACATCTTTGTAATATGCTTTTATATTGCTATTCTCATCCTATTTAAAATTGAAACTATAAAGCAAAAAAATTGATGGAAAATTGAATCAATTTAACATCATTCTGTAGTTATCTATTTTTCTCTTCAGTGATGTAATTAGAATCACCATATTTGGACTCTAAGATATCAGTTCTTAGTGTACTATATGAAAAAGTGGAAACAGAAGATGAAGTCAAGAAGGGGACCAAATATACACAAAAAGAAATCTGTGCTATTAGACAAATAATTTTAAAAGCATTCAGTGATACATTTTTTTGGATATGTTGGAGGAGGAAGTTACAGAAAAAAGGGAAAAGTAATAAAAGAAAAAAGAGGGTTTTAAGGCCTTCAATAACTGAGTTGTATGTCAATTTTCTCATCTATGAAAACTGATACGAATGCTGAGAATATTTTTGTTGAAAATGAGATGGGAAAGGTAGATAAAGATAAAAAAATCACAACTAGTCACAAAGCCAATTGAAAAAATGTAGAGAACTTAAGATATTGTTCATTATAAAAGAAAAAGATGTCTTGATAAATGAAAAAGTAGCCTAAAAGGATCTTTTCCAATGAGTTATCTACCATTTATATTATATGACTCCTTGATCAAATCAAACATGGAGTTAAATTTATTCAATAATTTTCTGATAATCATGGTAGAGTTGTATAAAATGAAGAGACATATGCTCACCAAAAATATCTATCATTTTCATTGAGAATGCCCTGAAGAGTCCATATTAAGGAATTCTCTATAGATGGTGATATATTCCTGATGTTCCTGCTTGCAGAAAAAATTGTAGAAATTAAATTAAGTACTACTCTCATTTTATTTTCTCATCAATGATAGACTTCCAGATTTTTTTCAATGAAATTCATGATACAGATACATATATTTATGGAAAAACCAAATGAAACAATTACATGCAATTACATACAATTGGACAGGTAGTCTTTTGAGTTAGTCCATCTCAATTGGACAAGTACTCTCTATATATATGCCTATAATATAATTTATTATATATTTATTTGTCATAAATATACATAAATATATGATTTTATATATATATATATATATTAAATCTTATATAATTTGTTATATAGAAATATATAATGTATTTAAAACTTAATGCTGATTGGCTATGTCACTTTAATGAAGTGCTTTTTAAGCATTTTAACCATGCTCTAGGCAATTCTCCAAGATTCAAAGTTACAGAGAAAGCACTAAGCTTTATTGGAAGAGCATTTCCTTATTTGAAAATTGCCCATACCAATCAAATCACAGGTACAGTTCCAATTTTATAACAAAGTAGGGAAAAGGAGGACATAGGAAATGTCATATTGCATTGGGAAATTAAGTAGCACTTTAATGATCTCAAGCTGCCCCCTTATATAAAATTATGCCCCAACTTATTATTCCCTACATTCTTCTAGTGATATCATTTGAGTATCTAAAAAATCTATCTCAAAGTATTAAATTCACCAAATATCTCAATGGCATAAGTAGGCTCTACTATATTAATGTTGACTTGCTGTCAAGAAGTGATGCTTATACAGTGTAAAGAGTAATGGACCTAGAGGGAAAAAACCCCAAAACCTTGGAATACTATAAAAACGGTCACTAAAATATTTTTTGGTTTAGTAATAAATAATATTACTAAGCATACAATCTAAGGAAGTAAAAGAAAGAGAAAGTTATAATGTTTATTAAAATATTTATAACATCATTTTTTGCAGTAGTAAGGAACTAGAAGGAAGGTGAGCACTCACTCACTGATTGTTGAATGGCTGAATAAAGTATGGCATGGGAATAAAATGGAATATCATTTCACCATAAGACGTGTTGAATAAGAAGAATTCAGAGAAACTTGGGAAGGCCTATATGAATTATATTTTTTAAGTAGGAAGAATGAAGAAAAGATCTGCATGATGACCACAATAATATAAAGGAAAATATAATTGTAAGAATCCATAACTCTAAGCAGTGCCCAATCATGACTTCAGAGGACATCAGTGATATAGCATATCTCTCATGTTAGCAGACAGGTAGTGGACTCTAGGTATTAAGGCATATATTTTCAAAAATGAACAGTGTGTTATTTGTTTTGCTTAACTGTGCTTATCTGTTACATGGAGTTAAGGGCAAATAAGAGCTAATCACTGGGAAATAATAGTGAAATAAAAAAAAATAAGAGCATAGTACTTGGAGTCAGAAGAGAATTGAGTTTATATCCAATCTTCAACACTTCTGAGTTGTGTGAATGTTGGTGAGTTATATAATATCTCTTAATCCTGCAGTATTGTTGTGAGAATAAAATGAGATCATGCATTTAAAGTGCTTCTTAAACCATCAAGTACTATATAGAGATCAGAAACCACTTTAAAAGATATCATCAAGAAAAAAAGATAACTAGAAGAGAAAATGATTCAGTCAAGTAGAAAAGGCAATGGTTAACAGATGAATGAATAGTCTGCTGAACTGGTACTCAGAGAGTGTTAAAAGACCAAGAGCAGAGGAATCAAATGGGTGGCCCACAGGTCACATGTGGCTTGCAATGCTCCCTTTTGGAATTTGAACTAGATTAAAATATAACTTCTGTCTGATTTTAATGTATTTAAGTATTAATAACAAAGAAATATCTAAACATGTGGTTTTCTAAATCATGCAGCCCACAGGGATCTTTATATATCAGTTAGAGGCCTCTGTTTGGAGGCAGAGCCAAGATGCGAACTGCAGACAGCGTTCTCTGTGAGCTCCTGAGACCTTCCCTCAAACCCAGACAAATTGAGCCTCCGAACTGGTTCTGGAGCGAGGGCTCCACCAAACACTTGGACTACAACGCACTTCTATCAAATATCTACTTTGAAAGAACTTCTGAGGTCAGTTTTAGACGGGCAGGGGATCGAGCAGCTCCCAGCGCTCAGACGCCAGTGCGCAGCCGGGGTGCAAGTCCAGGGCTGGGAGGGACCAGAAGATTTTAGGCTGCCAGGAAGTCCCTGGCAGACACTTGGGCCATTTTGCTCTGCTTGCGGGCAGGTGCTTTGGCAGCTCTACCTTTGATAAAGGGTGGATTGAGAGCAGCTGAAAGTGTGGTCCTAGTGCAGATCTAGCCAGATCAGCCCCAGACTGGAAGTCAACTCGGCAAATTGCCCCAGGGCAAATTGAAATCCTGCCTGCCTGCTGCTGCTGCTGCTGCTGCCGCTGCTGCTGCTGCTGCTGAATTCCCTGCTGGTGACTGATATCTCTGCTGAAAATCATGAGCAAGAAGAAGAGAGCTCTCACCATAGACAGCTTTTATGGAGAGAAACTAGAGAACTCCCCAAATCCTGAGATTCTGAAAACAATCCCAGATAAAGCCACAGAGGTGGATTTAAGCTGGTCTCCCTTTCAGAAGGCTTACCTGGAAGATTGCATAAAGAATCTCAAAAGAGAGCTAGAAGAAGATTGGGGAAATAAACTGAGAGCAGTGCAAGAAGGAAACATCGCCCTGCAACAGAGATGTGAAAAACTGGAAAATAAGTATGGTGAATCGGAAAAAGACAAAAATTCACTGAAAAACAAAATTAGTGAAGTGGAAAAAGACAACAATTCACTGAAAAACAAAATTAGTGATTTGGAAAAAGACAACAATTCACTGAAAAACAAAATTAGTGAATTGGAAAAAGACAAAAATTCACTAGAGGCCTCTGTTTGTGTTTGGTTTTGACATTACTGATCTAGAAGAAGATTTTCAGGATGCTGAGTAGAACCTCTATAGAGAATTTATTGGATGACAAGAATGAGAGTTACACATGAGAAAATATGTAGTTGCCATGTATACCACTGACAGAAGTATATGTAATTGATGAGATCACAGTTCCAGTGAAATATTTTTAAGGTACCCACTATAGCATGTGCATAATATATGTATAATTGCAACATATAATACACGTATCACATGTGTATTTTATACACACACACATATATATATGTGTATATATATATATAAATGTGCATTCACACATATACATACATATAAACATACATATAGGGTTTGGAGTGGTTATTTTCTTAGGATCTCCCAATTTTGTCCATATTGACAACTTATTTAAAACAGCCTTAAAGGGTTACTTGGGGCACTATTATGTTAAGGAACTTGACCAAGTTCATACAACTAGCATGTGTCAGAGAAAGGATTTAAATCCAAGTTTCTTTGATTTCAAAATCAGCCCTCTATATCAAGAGCTCATGTTTTTATCACTATACCACATTATATCCCATTATATGCTTAGTGACTGCATTAGCATGTTATTGTTCTGTTACTTCAGTCCGAATTCTTTGTTTTCCCATTTTGGGTTTTCTTGGCAAAAATACTGGGATGGTTTGGCATTTCATTTTCTAGCACATTTTACAGATGAGGAAACTGAGGCAAACAGGGTTAAGCGACTTGCTTGGGATCACACAGCTACTAAGCATCTGAGGCCATGTATTAACTCAGACTTCAGCCAAAAGTTCTATCCACTGTGCCTTCTAATTGCCTAGATAGTGTAGCAAACTGTTAATGAGGAAATGCCCTCTTTTTATGCAAATTTTCATCTGTCTGCAAATCTTAGAAAGTTGTCTGCAGCCCCCAGTGCTTAAATGATTAGTCTAAGGTCATATGACAAATGTATATCAGAAGTGGGACTTGAACCCAGCTCTTTCTGACTTCTAGACCAGCTCTTTATCTCTTATTCCATTCTGGCTCTTTTGCTTAATAAATACTTATTGCTTTATTATTTATTAGCATTCATTTGTCCCAAGGATCTGCCTATGTTCCAATGTTACATTATTTTTATGAACACAAGGGTGCACAGTCTGAGCATTTAAGTTCTTAAGAAGGAATAGATGAAACAAGTGGTTTAATAATGTTCTGGGCTCTCAGCTGACATGCTCTTACAATGCCCTTGCTGACTGTTACTAAAACACATTAATAACTAGAACCATAAAGCTAACTCATAAACAGTAAATGCAGTAGTTCACCTATGAGTCATCACATGGATGTGTTGTATTAGAATTGTATTTGGCATCAAAATAGAAATATCTCTTCCTTATACCTTTTGTTCCCTACTTTAAGCTTCTCACTAATGTACATTTTTCTTTTCCTCTTTTAAAAAAAAAAATCTCCAATGCCCATGTATCTCAGGACAATTTCCTGAGAAAGATGTCAATTGAAAAGATGTCAAGAGAAAAATGCTTTTTTGGATCACCTAGACCTTTGGACATATAGAATTCCATAAATTTACCAATTAGGAGAATGGCAAATGGTGAATATAAATTCAAATAGCCTCTGTGGGGTCCATCTAATAGATTTGTTAAAATTATGACATATAATAAATATTACCCTTAATGCTGCCATAGTGAGAGGAAGATGAAAAATACTGACAGATCTATGATGGAATCATTAGGATCAGCTGATCCATTTATAAGCTGTCAGTCATGAAAGATAAATACCCATATTATGATTTCTCCATAATTCACTTAGTCCTATCTAAAGGGGATGCTTTGCCTTTTTTTTCCTTGTAGTTTTGAGACTCACATGTTAGCTTTGGTGAGAGAACATTTTGGATAAAGACAGAACTCTGGCAGAATGCTCAAGAACTCTAATCACGTGGCAAGAGAGCTTGGTTCTACTGGAAGGGAACTTGGAGAGCAAAGACTACTTGTCCAGGATCAGGCAGGTTTGATTTTTCCATTTGTGAAATGGATGACCCTTAAGCATTTCATTTGATCCAATTATCATTACCATTACCATTTGACTTCCAATGGGAAAACAATACATTCCCTATGGGGTATCAATGAAGATCAAAAGATATCATGAAGGTAAACTGCTTTTTAAAATGCAGGTCATTTTTGTGACTATTATCAGTGATAGTACTAGGGTCAAGACAAGGCATTGAGACTCCCAGGGCTTTACGTAAACCAGACATTTAGTATTAGGTTTAGTATCTTTAAGTTTAGGACCAGCTAGAATCAGTGAGTAGAAATTCCTAATGGAGAAACAGTTTTGACCCAATATAATAAAACACTTTGTAATAATTGAAGCTATTTAGCAATCCCAGAGTGGCCCCAGAAGGTAATGATTTAGGAGTCTAGAATTTAGTTCTAAAAAGAACTTTTAAGATGAGCTAGTTGGTCAGTACTTATTTTATAGATAAAGAAAATGATGTTTTTTGAAGTGAAGTGATTTGTTCTAGGTTACACGAGTAAAAAAATAATAGGTTTGGGACTCAAAAATCAAGGCATTTTACTCCAAACACATTTTTCTCTCCATTATATCATATGATCTGAGCCTATATTCAGTTTCATTCTCATGGCAATGTGATTAAGAAATCCAATCCAATTCAATAGCTGAATATATATTATATACCAACTCTATTATGTAGAAAACATTGTGCTAAGTGTCAAGGAAACAAAAAATCCCTTCTCCAACCAAACACAAAAGAACAAACTCCAAAACTACTGTCTGAACTTATGAATCTTGTATTCTATTGAGAGATATTAATAAATAAATACAAAAGTTAAAAGAGAGGAAGAATTATCAGAAATGATCTTTGTAGGAGATTGTACCTAAGTGATACTTGGAATAAAGCTAAGTTTCTATAGGGTGAAGGTAATGAAGAAATCAGGGATATGCCAGTAAATATAAAGATTACTACAGAATAAGAGTATACTTTTGGCACTCTTAAATTTAATCTGCCTTATTAGCATTTTCCCAACATTTTCTTAAGTATAATCAACGAAAAAAATGAATCCCTGATTTGTACTATTTGCTGATTTCTGAGATGTAAATGATCGCAATATTTAACAATGGGCTCTCCCAAGCCAATTTGAGCTTGATCTCATACACTCTTGGAGGCAATATATTCCAGACAAGAGAGAAAAAACTGTGAAAAACATGATAATAAGAGATGGAATTGAACAGGGAATACCTAGTATTGACCAAAACAGAGATAGACTAAAGGAATATAATGGGAGATAAAGCACAAAAGGGAACCTTTATGTGGAAGGCTTTCAATTTTAGGCTGAAGAGTTTTCATTTTTTCTCAAAGACAATAGGGAGCCACTGAAGATGTTGGAGTAGGAGTGGAAATATTGTGGTTTTGGGATAATGGTTTGATAGCAGTGTGGAAAACAGATTGGAGATAGGAAAATGTATGTGAAGAGATCAATTACAAAGTTTATAATAGCCTGGGAAAGAGGATGAGGAACTAGCCTAAATGCTGGGTGAGTGGTGAGATAATGATATATAATAAAATTGTAATTATAAAGGAGGATCAATAAAGAAAGCCAAGGGCAGAAAGGGAAATCAGAAACTTGAAAACTAGTTACTTTTGTTTAATGGATAAAACATTCAAAAGGCACATTTATTATATATTTTGATGAATGATAATCATTCTTTGTTTTGATCTTCTCATCATTAGAATTACCTATACTTGCCCTGCCAACACCACAAAGCTGTTAGAATTATTAATTAGGATAAGTCTGGTAAAAATGCTTTTGAATAAACAAAGAATTTTGCAAGGAATTATCTCATCTATCAAAAGGTTACAAAAAGCTTCTTCCTTTTGTAAAGGGACTGAGTATAAGGAGAATTCTCTAGGCATTTAACACTGTAAATTCTATGCATACTAGAGAGAGTAGAAGATGATAGCTGCAGACTAACTTGAAGGTAAATTGTTAGACAAAAACCATCGATAAAACATTGATTCTGAAATGAAAATTAAGCATGTCTAAAATTATATTCTACAAAGAAAAAGTTGGTAATTCTGCATTTTAGCAAGAGAATTTCATTGCTATTGTTTTGAGGGTATTAAATGGACTTGGATTGTGAACCATTGGCCAAATGATAGGTGGTTCAGGTAACAATGTGGTATATAGTAGAAAGAACATTAGCTCTGAAGTGAGAACTCGGGTTCAAATCTCAGCTTTGATATTCATTAGCTTTGTGCCATTCTTTTTGACCATTCTTTTGACCTTCTGTCTCAGTTTCCTCACCTGAGCTGGTTGGCTCTCTTTGAGGTCCCTTCAATCAATCAATCAATCAACATCTATTAAGTACCTAGTATGTGCCAAGCACTGTGCAAAGTGCTAGGGGACCTTCAACATCCATAAATCCTTTATTATGTATGCAATAATTTACTTATCTCAATACTCAGTTACAATCTTTTTGTAAAGATCCTTCTCCAGTTTTGCAAAAGGTAGAAAAAAATAACTATTTTCTCTCCAGATTCAATGTGTATCTGTAAATATATGTGTGAGAATGAGTGTGTTGAAAGAAAACACATTTGAGAGATTGTATCACATTGTTGTTTATTAATAACAAACATTCATACAGCATTTAAAATTTCCAAGAATTCTTAACTATATTAATTTATTATCTATTGCCACATTTCTATGAACAAGTCAGTATGAGTAAGTGTGTATAAGGGGGGTGGATGTTGTATGTATGTAAATATATAGGGGAGAAAAGAGGAGAAATGAATGCTTATAGTTGAGCTGGTATGTGTGCTGTGGGTGGAGGGAAAAAAAAACCAGGAAAGTACTGCAAAGCATTGTGAGAGTAGAGGCAAAAAGATGAATGAAAGGAGAGGAAGAAAGAGAAACGAGGAAAGACAAAGCCAGAATTCCATATGAGTGGGGAATGAAAATCTGTATGTCAAGAAAAAGAAAGGAATCTGGTCACTTGCCATGTTGCAGGAATTTGTTAATGATAGGTTAGAGTGGGAGAGAGAAATGAAATCAGCAAACTTCATTGTAACCATTTCAGCCTTCCAAATTGTTATTATACAGCAAAACTGAGTTTTGTTTCCCTTCTCTATTATTGTAGTTCAACTAGTAAAGGACATAATAAATAATGATTTCATAGGCTCATAGAAAAGGTTATTTGTTTGCGTGTGTGTGTGTATTTTTAATCATAAAAGTCTATGTGGTACACTAGGAAATACAACAGGCTTGGAATTAAGACAGCTCATATCAAATCCTAGTTATAATAACTATTCATAGGATCTTAGGCAAAGAATGGAATTGTACATTTAGAGTTAGAAGTATCCTCAGAGGTTACTTACTCCACTCATTTTATAGACATGAAAATTTAGACCTGGAAAGATGAAATTATTTAGCAGCTTAATTTGGATTTGAATCCACTTCCTTTGAGTCCAAATCCAGCACTTTTTTGTACTGTGTTTGCTTTGGATTTCAGTTTTATAATCTGTGAGGTTAATAATTCTTATCCTACCTACGTCATGGGATAGTGGGAGGAAACTGATTTATAAGCCTTAATGTGCTAAATATTATTAATTATAAAACATGTCTGGTTCAAGAAAACAAGTATTCCTTATCTTAAAAATTGGTACCCTCCCACTACACACCTTTCAGATTGGCTAAAATGACAAGAAAAAATAATGACGAATGTTGGAGAGGCTATGGGGAAACTGGGACACTAATATACTGTTGGTGGAGTTGTGAACTGATTCAACCATTCTGGAGAGCAATTTGGAACTATGCCCAAAGGATTATAAAACCGTGCATACCCTTTGATCCTGCAGTGTTTCTAATGGGCTTATCAGATCATAAAGGAGGGAAAGGGACCCACATGTGCAAAAATGTTTGTGGTAGCCCTTATTGTAGTGTCAAGAAATTGGAAACTGAGGGGATGCCCATAAATTGGAGAATGGCTAAACAAGTTGTTTATGAATGTTGTGCACTATTAATGTTCTATAAGAAATGATCATTAGGATGATTTCAAAAAGGCCTGGGGAGACTTAAATGAACTTATGTTAAGTGAAATGAGCAGAACCAGGAGATCATTACATATAGCAACAGCAAGATTATATGATGATCAATTCTGATGGACATGGCTCTCATCAACAATAAGGTGATTCATACAAGTTCCAATAGTCTTGTGATGAAGAAAGCCACCCAGAGAGAGAACAATAGGAACTAAATATGGACCACAACATAGTATTTTCACTCTGTTTGCTTGCATTTTGTTTTCTTTTTCATTTTTTCCCCTTTTGGGTCTGATTTTTCTTGTGCAGCATAATATTTGTGGAAATATGTATAGAGGAATTGCACATGTTTAACATATATTAGATCACTTGCTGACTGGGGGAGAAAGGGGGGAAAAGGGGGGAAGGAAGGGAAAAAATTAGAACACAGGATTTTGTAGGGGTAAATGTCAAAAATTATCCATGTATATATTTTGAAAATAAAAAGCTATAATTAAAAAAAAATTGATACCCTCCCCAAGTAAAAATTGCTAAAAATCTGATTGAATCTTCCAAACCATTAAGAATGAGAATACCTAAGTAGTGTCATTTGCATAATAAATATTTTTTAATTAAATAAGCTATTTTCATAGGAAAATCACACAGAATAAATGAAATACAAGTAGCAGGTTCAAGAGGAGTCAAATGAGTGCCTGGCTCCATCCTGGATGATGTAGGACAGCTCCAATGACAGCTGTTTTCCTCTCAGATGAGGCTCATCACACCTTTTAATGTCTTCCCAGGATAGAAGGCAACTATACTATTTGTTGAAAAGAACTTGGAAATGTTGGGTTAATTCAAATGGAGAATTTTATTTTTCCCCTTTCATGAAATCAAAAAGATAAGAATCTATAAGAGATATTGAAATTATGAGGGGAAAAACTGGTGTTAAAAATAAAAAGATATACATACATAATTTGTGACTGAAATGAGAACAATGCTAATATATGGCTTATGAACTCAAGCCATTTTGACTATTTAAATGCTATGGAATGTGTAGGAAGCAATCTATTTTTCTTTTTTTTCTTTTTAAATTTGTTTTATTGAAGCTTTTTATTTTAAAAACATATGTATGGATAATTTTTCAACATTGACCTTTGTAAAACCTTGTGTTCTAATTTTCTCTCTCCTTTCATCATCCCCTCCCCTAGGTAGCAAGTAATCCAATATATGTTAAACATGGTAAACCTATATGTTAAATCCAATATATGCATATGTATTTATATAATTATCTTGCTACACAAGAAAAATCAGATTAAAAAAGAAAAAATGAGAAAGAAAATAAAATGCTAGTAAACAATAACAACAAAAAGAGTGAAAATACTATGTTGTGATACACACTCAGTTCCCACAGTCCTTTCTCTAGGTGTAAATGGCTCTCTTTATCACAAAATCATTGGGACTGGCCTGACTCATCTTATTGTTGAGAAAAGTCACATATATCAGAATCATCATTGTATAATCTTGCTATTGCCATGTACAAAGATCTTCTGATTCTGCTCATTTCACTTAACATCAGTTCCTGTAAGTCTCTTCAGGCCTCACTGAAATCATCCTGCTGATTGTTTCTTACAGAATAAGAATATTCTATTATATTCATTTCCATAACTGATTTAGCCATTCCCCAACCGATAGGTATCCATTCCGTTTCCAGTTTCTTGCCACTACAAAAAGGGCTGCCACAAACATTTTTGCACATGTGGGTCCCTTTCCCTCCTTTAAGATCTCTTCCGGAGATAAGCCCAGTAGAAACACTGATGGCTCAAAGGATGTGCACAGTTTGATAACCTTTTGAGCATAGTTCCAAATAAGCGATATATTTTTCACAAGGAATAGAATCTGTGAAGGTTGTTGGTAGAGCAAAGTTCTTAATTTGTTACTTAATTTGATCGATAGAATTCAGAGGACACAACCATTTTCTTAAAGTCATCATAAAAGTTTTCTCAAATCATAAAACTAATCCAATTTTGCTCAATAGATGTATCTTAGAAAAATCAGGTCTTTTAAGTATGGCTGAAAATTCAAACTGTTTGATCCTTACCATTGGAGAAAATACTATCCGGGGCAAAAAGATCAAAATTATTGAGATTAACTGGTTTGGGAAACAGTTAATAATCTTGGTCTGGTTAGCTGGTACTCAGGTTACATAACACCAGTAAAATGTAAATTCTTTCAAGGCAGAAAGTGTTTTCATTTTTGTTTTTGTAGCCCTACTTCTTAAAACAATGCTTTGCACAAATTTTAGGAGAACTTAGCTTGTGATTTCATTGATTTAGCATACTCTCAGAGAGGAAATTTCTACTAATGCCAACTAGTACCTGTTCTTCAATTTATAATCTTAGTTTTCCTGGGCCACTGAGTAGCTAATGACTTACCATGAGTCACATGGTCAATAGGGTCAGAAGCAATATTTGAAGTTAAGTCTTTCTGACTAAGTTTGGATCTCTAACCATAATGACACATTGACTCTCATTTCATACATAGTAGGGGCTTACTAAATATTCAGGTAGGGATGTCTGACAGGGATATTAATCCAGTAATCTAATGTGACCTCCCTGAAGTTTTTCTCTTCCCTTAACTTTTCTTTCTTTAGGAGGTCTCCCAAAGAACACCAAAAGTAATCGAACTTCAATTACCCTCCCTTCGGTTTGGGAGTTCATTACTAGAAGAGAAGACTATTGAAAGGAATTGTTTATTAAGAGGTAATAACTGGCTGAATTAAGGGGTGAACTTCAAAACCTCCTTATCACTAAGTTTCTGAATCTCATAAACATTAGACAGCTCTTGTGAATAATGAGAACATGAAAACTGGAAGTAGATGAAATGTGCAAAGTAATAGATCGTACAGATACTGGTGACTTAAGTCCTAAAATACACAAACTATAAGCAAAGAACACTGAGCTAGATACTTCTGGAGAAGCTTTACCTGACAGAATTATTGCTATCAGAGAATAGTGTCAAATTTTCTGGAATTGAGGAGGGTTTTATAGAGCTCTGGATAAACTAAACTTTCTCCAAGCATGAAAATAACAATAGAGAATACTTTGTGGATGACTTGTGAAGGAAATGAGATCTTGGGAAATGGTATCCTATTCTCAAATGTACTATTTACCAGCTGAGAGACCAGTCACAATTCTTTGAGCATCAGTTTTCACATCTGTGAAATGGAAATAAAATACCCACACAATCTACTTTATAGGGTAATTAGGAATGAAGAAATACTATTGATTGTAAAAGGGAATTTTTTTGAGATTGCATAATTTTTGTAATAATGGTTTTCATTAAATATTTTTGCAATACTGTGGTTATTATGTTTTCAAATGAAAGGGAAAGGAATGGATGCTATCTTCTTAGGAAATTTACTGGGAAGACTTTTCTGAATGCTAGAGTTAGGCAAATAAAATTTGCCTGACATATCTGAAAGGTAAGCTAGGTCTTAGTGTCATGAGTTCCAAAATTCATTTGTAATATTGGAATAGATAACTGTCAATTAAAGAATCAAACAACACATATTTATTTAACTGCATTTTAGGGATCAGGAACTATGTAAAGTGCTGGAAATACAGAAAGATGAAAAAGAGTGGCTGTCCTCAAGGAGCTTACAATCTAATAGGGGAAACAATATACAAACAAATATATAAAAAACAAAGTTATATACAGTTTGTATGTAAGAAAAAATGACAGAGGGAAGACACTAGAATTAAAAGGGAATGGGGAAAGCTTCATGTACAAAATGGGATTTTAGTAGCTGAGACTTAAAGGAAGACAAGACAGTTAATTGTTAGAAATGAGGAGGGAAAGTATTCCAGGCAAGGGAGACAGTCAGGAAAAAATGTCTGGAGCCTAGAAATGGAATATCTTTTTCCTGGAATATCCAGGAATCCAGTGTCACTGAATTGAAGAGTGCCTGTCAGGAAGTAAGGTATATGAAGCCTGGAAAGATAAAATGGCACTATATTATTAAGGCTTTAAATGCTAAATAAGAGTATTTTACATTTGCTCCTAGAGACAAGAAGGGTTTACTGAGTAGGGGTGGGGTGCCATGATCAGACCTGGTTTTAGAAAAATCACTTTAGTGTCTAAATGAAAGATGTATTGAAGTAGAAAAAGACTTAAGGTTAGTAGACCCATCAACAGGTTCTTGCAACAATCAAGGTGTGAGATGATGAAGACCTTCCCTAGAGTGGAGACGTTGTTAGAGGACCGAAGGGAGCATTTTTAAGAAATGTTGCCAAGATGGCAACAGCTTGGATATAGGCGGTGATGAGAGGGTGAGGAATAATGATGACTCTTAAATTGCTAGTCTGATGGACTGGAAGTATAGTAACAGATAGCTCTGTTACTATAATTCTTCCACAATAGGGAAGGTTGGAAAGAGGGGGAGCTTAAGAGGAAAGATGAGTTATGTTTTAGGCATATTGAGTTTAAGACTACTGGATGTTCACTTTGAGATGTATGAAAAGTAGTTGGAGATGGGAGATTAGAAATCAGTAGAGAGATTGGGACAAGAAGGGCATATTTGAGAATCATCAGCACAGGGATGGTCATTAAATCCTTATAAGATTACTAAGTGAATAGTATAGAGGGAGAAGAGAAAATAGCCTGTGTTATAATTCTAAGGTATAGCTAAGATTAGAGGGCATGAGCTGGAGAAGCATCTAGCAAAGGAAACAGAAAAGAAACAGGTAGGAAGAAAACCTGGAGAGAGAAGCATCTTCCAAACCCTAAAAGAATAAATTATTAAGAACAGTGTCAAAAGTTGAAGGACAGGGACAATGAGAATTGAGAAAAGACAATTAGCTTTGATAACAGAGCTCATTAGTGGCTTTGGATAAAACAGTTGCAGTGAAATGAAATTTGGAAGATAGATTGTAAGGGATTAAGATGAGTAGAAAAATGGAGGCATATATTGTAGACTGCCTTTAAAATTTTTTAGGAGATTAGCTAGAAAGGACAGATCTTCTAACAGTTGATAAAGGATAATAATTGAAGAAGGAAATTTTTTTTTCAGGAGAGGAAAGACATGGCTATATTTGTAAAGAGTAGGAAATGAGTAAACAGGGAGAAATTAGCAATAAATGATTAGAGAGGGGATAATATATTGGAGGAGATGGGATGGAGTGAGATTGCTTGAAAAAAGAGAGGTTAGCCTTGGTAAGGAGTAAGGTCATTTCATCATGTGAGACAGGATAAAGGAGAGAGTGAAAGAAGGCATCTGAGGCACAGGAGATAAGCAAAAGGGGAGAATAAGGAGTTCATGGCAAATGACCTGAATGTTTTCCTGTAAAATAAAAACCAAGGTTTCATCTAGGCTGGGGTGTGGGAGAGTTATTGGAAGTTTAGGAAGAGGTGAAAAAGTGTGGAAGAACTACTATGGAGAATGGGATAGTGAATTGATAAAGGATTGCTTAGCAGTTGTAAAGGTCCAGTTGAAGCTGTGTAACATAAATCTGTGTTGGGTCCAATTGGTACTATTGTGTAATTTTCTACACCTTTGTTCAGCAGCATATGTGTAGGAACAAAGGTGAAGAAACGGTGGGAGCAATCCAAGGATGAGGTCTGGCTGCATGTAATCAGTAAAGCGATAAGTAGGTAGATATTCAAAAGAGGAGGACAGTATAGAGTTGAATTGCTTCAACAACAGGTCAAAATGGGGAAAAGAGGAGAGTGGCTAATACAAGGGAGATGGTCTGGGAGAGAACTGTCCCTTATAATTCTATTTTTTTTGAGACTAAATATATTTCAAATACATCACAGACTAAAATATCACGCACTGTGGGTTTGAGTCCTTTCTGGCACAAATTCCTTCTGTGAATTTGGTGTGGTATAACTGTTCTTGTCACTTAATTTTCTTCAGTGCTATTTCCATATTTTCAAATGCCATATTGGGGACCAAATATGGTAGGTAGTTCTAGTGCCATCAATGATGAAAATAGATCAGTATAGATATGATGGTAAATACTTTTCATTTTCTATCTTTTTGTCTTCCTTTGTATTTCATTTATAAATGTCCTTGAGATTATCTGGCTTACTTGAAATTTATGTTAAGTTTTTAGATATTAGTTTCCCAGCTACAACTCTGCTATTTCAAAAAGTGAATCTGCATATTATCTTCTGCCATTCTTAGTAAAATTTTTTGACCAACATTTCCAACACTTTCTCCCTTGCTTATTATTTCTATTTGACAAAGAAGTCAAGTGTTTGCTGGCTGAAGTGGTACCTAATCTCTGGGTTTTTTTTTTTTAATCTCTTAACTGGTGATTACATTGGTTAAACTTATATAAGAAATTTTGGTAATTCCTGTCAATGTCTTTTACCTTATCTATTTCTTAATTTTTGGTATTAATAACTTCTGAATAGGTCATTAGAATTGTTATAATTTCTCACAGTATTTTGTCATCTTTATCTTTCTTTCTAATTTGGTATGGATTTTGACTTTTGTAAAATAGGAATGACAATATTTGTCTTTTCTATCAGCATTGTTATAAAGACATTATTCTGCAAACCTTAAGATGAGTATATATGTATATACATAGGATATTACAAATATTTCAAATTCTTAATCCATTTCAAATTATTGGAGATACATATGCACACACATTGTTGTTATGTCCAATTTTGCTTAAGTCACACAGTATGTATGGACCATTTTAAAGCTCTTTTTGTGATATTTACTTCATCTTCTGCAACAGATATTAGTACATAAATTGCAATATTCTTCAAATTCTTTTTTTTCTTTTTTTTCCCTTTGCTTAATGTGAGCATTGGAAGAAAAGTTCACCAAGTGTCCTATTCAATTGTTGACCTTGGAGCATAGTGAAACCAATTCTGTAGACTACTTCATTTACCTCTCCAAAGGGAAAATGTGTGATGGACTTCTATTTAGCTTCAACTTTTTTCTTTGGATATCATTTATAATAGCAATGCTAATATTTATATGATTAGGTCCTCCAGTAATATATCAACTCTTTGGTGATTAGACAAAGAATTCCCATTTAGAGTACTTACAATTTGCTGTTCATAGATAGTCTAAAAATGCTGCAATCATTATTGCGTAAGGCTTTTTCTTCCACTGTGGAAACAAAAGGGGGGGTCTATTGAACAATTTTGCATTTTCCTTTATTTCTCCTCTTGCCAAAGCTAAAGAATCCATATAGTGTCTTATCTGCTTTCTGGATGCTGCACTCCTGCACTATTGATTCTATAACAATTAAGGAAAAGCTAGGTGAGGTAAGTGGATAAATGGGAAGTAAACATTTATTTAGAACCTACTATGTGATGGGCACTGTACTAAACATATTACAAATATTCTCTATATTTTTCCTCAGGGAGGCTGGATTTCAACTCAAATCTTCTTGACTTCAGACTCTCTCCATCATGTATCTAGCTAACCCCACAACGTTCAGGATCTTCTTACTTCATTGCATAAAACGGTACATGATTTCATCAGTGTGGATATGCTTTATGCCTGTGGTGAGTGCTAATTATGTACACCTTAGCAGATGGTCTTTACAAGTTGCTATGGCCAAAGAAATGATTATCCTTTGGCCAACTTTCTAATTTGCCTCTCTGGCATCCCATACTCTTGACAATACCCTTGCAACCTGCTGACATTCTAGGTCCTTTCCCTTTCCTCTATGTAAACTATTATCTAACCACATTTTATCCATTCCAATAGTTATTTTAAAAAATGAAACACAGTAATTCACATATATCTCAACTAAAACTTTATTATGAGATTTGTGCCCTTTTCCTAGATCCAAGCTATTTGTTACCCACTAATAAGAATTATAGAATTAACCTATTAAGAGCTAAATTCTGATATTAGCTTTTTGCCAATTCATTGCCTACTCTTCTCCCAAACATTTCTGACATGCATTTTAAAAAATCATTGGAGAAAATGATTTCATAGGTATAGGGTTAGTAGCATAAATCCAAAGTCATAATGCTAATTTATTTTCAGTCAACAGAAGATGAATGAATCTAGCTGGTCTAAATATTTATCTTGTTAACATATTCAATTTATATTCAGGGACTATCTATGTTATAGCTATCTACATTGGAATATATCTATTTGAGAAAGAAGAGGTCTTTGTTTACTTTCATGAATGATATTGCCATGAATGGGTAATGATCAAGCACCTTTTTAATAAGTATGGAAAAATTCCACAATCCCCCCTGCCCCTGCCCCAGACCTAAGCCCATTCATAATTTATAGACATTCAGGGAGGCATTGTAATTTTAGGCATTCCTAATTTAAAACCTATTTATTATTACAGCTGCTGTTTTGACATATCTCTGTTTATACCAGGATACCTATCACAATAAACAAATGGAGAAAAAGAACAATATTCTCTCCACTACCTACATAGTACCCAATGACACAACTATGAGAGAAATTATATAACTAGGAAGTGGAAGTCCCAAACAACTATTTGCTTGTTGCCTATTCTACTGGCATAGTTGAAGAGTGATTTGCCAACTATTTGAGCCTACTGCCCTCTTAGACAATCCTACCACATACCTGTTGGACTCTCAGATAATCCAAAGAGTATTTTAGGAGATAGCCACATGATTGTCTTTGTCTCTAGAGAGCAGCACAACTAAACCTTCTCATTAGTGCAAAAAGATATTTGACTTTTTAATGATCTTCAATAAAGGAAATTTCACATTTTTGAAATGACTGAATCTTGGAATTAGAATAATTCCCTGGAATTCATCTAGTTTAACCTATATCTAATTTCATGTCCATGTTTACTCTATTATATCTCTAGCAAGTGGCCATCCAACCTTCACTCAAAGGCTTCTAGCAAGGGAGAACAACAACCTCCCTGAATAACAACTTATACTTTTGGATTCCTTTAATTGCTGGGAAATGTCTCTTCACATTAAGCTTAAATCTGTTTCTGTGATTTTTCATTATTTCTAGTTCTATTTTCTGAGGACTAGAGGAACATGTCTAATACCTCCCCCACACAGTAGATCTTCAAAACCTGGTGACAAGTGTTATAACCCTAAAACGTTTTCTTTCTATTATAATGACTTTTTAGATAACCTAACTGCTTCCTTATGTTAGTTCTAAGGACAGGAAAATGAATGGCAAGATTTGAGTTGGAAATGACATTAAAGATCATATGGTTAATTTATTAACTAAGGAGAAATGCTTGAGAAAAGGTCATCAAGCTTCCACTAGAATACCATCTCATGATTGAGACCATTTCACTTTTAAGCAGCTTCAACTGTGAAAAATTCTTTTCTCTGACTTGTTTTAGAAACCTCTTCATCATGGAAGGTCACTCCATCCCTATAATTTTTACATTGGATGTATTCTCCATTCTGTAGCCTCTGGAAATCTCTCAGAATTTCCACTTAAAACTGCAACCAAGCCCATTATAGTTCATTTCTTTTCAAACTATATTCTAGAATTTCTTTCCCATGCCTTTGTCCCTCTCCTCCCCATACTCAGGACAGGGAATGCCTTTTTTCTATTTGTATTTATATTTCCTGTTCTTAATACTGTGCCTGGAAGTATAGTATATACTTAATAAATACTTGTTCACAGATTGACCCTATATGGAACAAAAATCTGCCTCTCTATAATTTCCATTTATTACTTAGTTATGATCACTACATCCAAGTAAAATGCTGCAGACAATTCTTCCATATGGCATCTATCTAATCTCCCTAAACTTTTCTTTTCTGAAAATTAAAAATGTTCTGATCCTTTTATAGCACGGTTTTGGGTTATCTTTTTATACTGCTTATACTTCTTTGAGATTTGGTTTGTCAATGTCCCTCCCAGAATTGGGCACCAAAAATTGAAAGTTATTCTCTGGACATACTCTTTCCATGGCAGAGAGCCTTTAAATGTCACTATACTGTAATTGATATTACTTACTTTTTGTACATTATGTCAGCATTAACACGATATAAGCTTTCATTTAAAAGATTTAGCTTCCATGTCACATAACTGTTTCACATCACTTTTGCAGTCTTAAAATTACCAGAACTTTTCTTCCAAAACCATTGTATAACACTATTGAGGATGTCCACAGTTGTCCTTTTAAACTTGAGTATGATACTTTAGATTTTTTCCTTGGGTTTTATCTATTAGTAAATTTTTTTCCTTGTTCTGTTGCCAAAGCAAATAGTGAACAAAAATGATATTATCTCTCAGCCTTTTCTACATGAAAGCCATATCATTACAACTATTCTTGAACTTGTTATTTTAATCATCTTTTTGGTTCTGCTTTGAATCTTCTCTATATTTCTTTTCAGATATAGACCTCAAAATTCAGATTAAATACTAAGTTATAGGATTTAGACTTGGAAGGGCTATTAAAATCATTTAATATAGCATACTTATTTTGTAGATGAAGAAATTGTGAAATTGGCAGTCTTAATATTTTGGTTTAAGGTCATATTGATAGTTAGTGGCAGAGGCAAGTTTCAAAACCAGATTTCTTAAGCTCAGATTCAGATCTCTTTACCTAACACCATATTGTGTGTGCTTGTCCTATTGAATGAAATGGGAAGATTACTTGCTTGGAATTCTATAATTTTTTTTTGACAAAAGAAGTTACCATTGGGCAAAAGCTAATTCCACAAGATTGTTAGTATTTTCTATTTTCATACTGTTGTGAATCTTGAACCCAGGAAACTGGTTTTGAATCTTGCCTCTGCCATTACCTAGCAATGTCTTGTCTCTAAGCAAAGCAAATCCTACAATTTTGAATGTTATTCAGTTTATTTTTATTATACTCCTCCTCTATCCCAATAATTATTCTGAAAGCCTAAGTGGCTTTCCTAAATTTCCTAAATGGCCAAATAATTTTATGCTATCCCTTTCTAACGGAGGTGCTGTATCTGGGCCTACTCTTTGCTCAGTGTAACAGCCTGGTTCTTTTCCTGAGAAAGGATCTTTCTCTAATTCCAAAATGTTTCTCTCCTAGGTCCTGCTCCTTCTTATCTTCAAATTTCTCTGCTAAATAACAAGAGAATCAAGGATATTTACAGCTGGAAGAAGTCCTGGCAGTGAAGTCTAAGCCCTTTCATTTATGAATGTCATCTGTAGCATTGCACATTTATTTAATGCTTTATTATTATAAGGATCTTTGTATGTAAGAACACATTAGATCCTCAAAACAATGATATGGGATAGGGAATGCAACTATTATGATTCATATGAGGAAAATGAGGCTCATAAATGGCCTGATTGAAATAAAAGAATCTCAGAAGCCAACTTCCAAATAACATATGTAACTTATTTAGAGAAATCTCTGACAAGGGGTCATTCACCCTCAAGTTAAAGGCCTTCCAATGACAGGGAACTTACTTTTATATAAAGCCATCTAGTCCCTTTCTGGGAGCTTCTGATAATTAAGAAGTGATTCCTTCTGCTGCATTAAGGTCTCTTATTATCCTATCCATTGATTTTAGTTATATCCTCTGGGACCAAGCAGAATAACTGTCTTCTTTCCCACATAAAGCATCTTTCATGTAGCTGAATACTTCTATGGTGTCTTTTCTCCCTATTCAAGCCTTTTCCAGTATAAAAATCTTTAGAGTTCATTCATCTGATTCTGGTGTGTTTATTATTTGAAATATTCATAGTCCTGATTACCCTATTTTGGATGTGTCACTATTTCCCAATATTTTAATGTTTCAGGTATTTGTAATTTTATCAATTTGCTTATTTCCTCTGCCAAATTAGATCCAGCTTAGGAGATAGATGGCCTTTGAGAGTTGGTGTGTCTGAAAAATGCATCATCCTGTAGTCAAACTGATGATGAACCTCTCTGAATTTAGTTAGGTTGGTCTTCAAACAACTGGCATATGGTCTATCCCTGGGCAAATGACTAGTTTGTTAAAATCTTTCATAAAATGAGATGTCTCAAATCAAATACAATATTCATGATTCTAGCTAATTAGCCCAGAATAGATGAAAGTATCATCTCAATTTTTTCAATACCATTATTTCTATTACTATAACTTAAGTTCACATTAGCTCTTTTGACTATGACAATGTTTTTGGCTTATATTAAGCTAGAAATTTAATAAATCCCCAATGAACTATTGTTCACATGAACAATAGGAAGTATAGAAAGTCAAGTCACTTCCTATATTAATGCAGATCATTTTTAACCAAGTGTATGACTTTATATCTATTCTCATTGAATTTCATCTTCTTAGATTCCATTCCCTGGCCCAAACTGATGAGGTATTTTGGGATACCAATTTTGTAATCAAATATATTAGCTCTCCCTTTACTCTTTTAGAGTTGGTTGAGTAGCAAAGTGCATGGAGTTGGACACTGAAGTCAGGAATGCCTAAGTTCAAATCTGGCCTCACACATTTAGCTGTATGACTCTGAAAATATCATATAACTGCTGTCTGCCTCAGTTTTCTGAACTACAGACTATGATAATAGCAATTACTTTAAAGAGTTCTGCTAAGGATCACATGAGATAATATATGTACAATGTTTGACACAGTGTCTAGCACATAAGAGGCACCTAACACTCCCTTCCATATATCCTTTCCATTTTTGTTCCATCCTTTTTTTCCTTTCCATCTTTGATCCAACATTTTAATTTAACAGTAAATTTAAATTTAATAAACTGTTCATTCATTTAAGTCATTGATAAAAATCTATAAAATAGGGTCAGGGACAAAGGTCTATGGCATATCATTAAAGACATTCTAAGTGGGAATCATTCTATTAAGTATTCCTCTATGAGTTTTGCCTTTCAATTAGTTCTTAATTCTCCCAATTATGCTATAATTCACCCTGTATATGTCTATATTATCTAGAGGTCATGCTGATCCATGCTAGATGTACTGAATTAAGAATCACAAGACCTGAATTCAAATCCCACTTCTGCCATTTAACACTTCTGTGAAATGGTACACCATTCAATATAGCATCCTGATTTTGTAGATGAGGAAACACATCATGTTTTTTTTTTTTCTGGTTTGCAGTCTCCACAGTTGTGAAATTAGCAGTAGGTGTGCATAACTTCTGCAGTATGTTATAGCCCAAAATCTATGATTCAGTGCTTACCACAAGGCCTCGCCCACAGTGGGCATTTAAGAAATGTTTATTAACTGCCTGACTGATCCCATGCAAAGACTTTGCTGATTTCCTTACTGAAATCCAATTATACTATATTAAATATTGGATTAGACATTTCCTAAATGAGAGCTTTTATTTCATTTCTTGTATGCAAGCTGTTATTAGCAAAATATTACAGCCAATTAATACCTTCTTTATCTAACACACAGGGTAGAAGGCATTTTGCTCCAAATAATCCTGAGATAGTGCAAGCATTATTATTTCCATTTTACAGATGAGTATTCTGATATTCAGAGGCTACGTTCCTTACTAATGATATCATACAGTTATTTATATTATATTATAATAAATAAACTATTCATTAATTCAAATCATTGATAAAAATCTGTAAAACAGGGTCACATATATATATTACATATCCTAAATCTATAATTTCCTCTGATTTCTCAATTTAGTAACTTTGAAAAAAGGAAATGAGGTTACTTTGCTACGAATTGCTCTTAATGAATCCATGCTAGCTCATAGTAATGACCAGTTTCAATAAGTTTCTGATCAATTATCATTTTTTCTTCTTTTCTAGTGACCACAAAGAACATTTTTTTGGGTCAAATGATTGCCTTTTAGATTTTTCTGCTGCTTGCTATTTCACCTAAGCTGCCATGAGGAAGAAATTAAAAAACCATCAACAAATCAGCATGATGCCTGGGAGGTTGGAAGCTGGCATCTGTTAATAACTCTGCTCCTGGGTACCCCCTTTCTGAACTCTTTCTTCTACTAGGCAGAAGGATAATTTGCTGCTGACTTGATCCTAAGCAAAGGGGATTCTTGTGCATGGACAGCTGTCGATAAGGCCAAAGAGCAGCATGGTGACTGTAAACCTGAAATCTGAAAATCAAAGGCAATAGTGCCAAACATTCGCTTTCTGTGGGAACTAGAACTAAAAATAAATAGTTCCAGGGAGAAATATCAATTGCTGGCGTTTTCCAGTTGGAATGATTATACAAGAGACAATAGACAGGTACTACAAGGTCAATAGTTCTTCCTTTTACAAATAGGAAAAATTCAGGCTCAGAAATATTTTTCTCCTGGCAATATTATATAGCTGCCAAGCTTGGAAGACTATTATCTTTTAAAAAATTAAAATTGTAGGTGAACTAAAGGACAATATAAAGAGGTATGAAGGAGGTTAAACAACTGCAGCATTTTACCAATGATGATTTGAATAATAATGTTAATTTGTTCAGTCATTTTTCACTTGTGTCTGACTCTTTGTGACCCCATTTAGAGTTTTCTTGGCAAAGAATACTGAAGTGATTAGCCATTTTTATCTCCAGCTCTAACTACCCAAAAGAGTGGCTTGCTATTTACCTTTCCAACTTATTTCACAGAAGTAGAAATTGAGGCAAAGAGGATTAACCAACTTGCCCAGGGCCACACAACTAGTAAGTGTCTAGGGCCATATTTGAAATAAGGAACACTCATTTTCCTGAGTTAGTCTTGTTGCTCTATCCATTGCACTATCTAGCTCTCATTACAGCAAATTATTATTTTGACTACTACCACCACCACCACCATCACCATGGCAAGGCAATGTGCTAAACATTCTCAAATTTTTAATCTCATTTGATCCTCACAATAATCCTGAGAGGATGGTGCTGTTATTCTTTCCATTTTACAGTTGAGTAAATAGACAGAGATTGTGTCTTCTCTGGGTCATAGCAAATGTTTGAATCTGATTGGAACTCAGATTTTCCTGATTCTAATCCCAGCTTTCTATCCATAGAATTGCTTAGGTGCCTCATGTACTTGCATACAAGAAATGTAGTATACATTAATTTCCAGGATATTAATAATCAGCAAGATGAAGAAAAGATAATTGATATCTTTAAGGCTTCACTGAGACTCAATAAATATAAAGAAACATCAACTATACCTACCCTTCTCCAGCTACATTCTCTTTGGAAGTATTTTGGAAGAACTTGGACATGACTTGCAAGGCTGAAAAGGCAAAGATGGATTTTTTTCTCTGTCTCAGGGGAAGAGTTACCGACCAGAATGAAAGCATGGATCCCTTGAAATACTAGGGCAGTCATCTACACCCAGAGAGAGGACTATGGAAACCGAGTGTGGATCACAACATAGCATTTTCACTCTTTTTGTTATTTGCTTGCATTTTATTTTCTCTTATTTTTTCCTTTTTGATTTGATTTTTCTTGTGCAGCAAGATAATTGTATAAATGTGTGAGCATACATTGGATTTAACTTATATTTTTACCGTGTTTAACATATATTGAATTACTTGCCATCTAAGGAAGAGGGTGGGAGAAGGGGGGGAAATTGGAACACAAGGTTTTGCAAGGATTTATGTTGAAAAAGTATCCATGCATATGTTTTGAAAATAAAAAGCTTTAATAAAAATTTAAAAAATAAAAATAAAAAAAGAAATACTAGGGCCGAGGGAAATTATTTGGTGAATATAAGCAGAAAGTACCATATTTACATAACTCTTCCAAGAGAAGTGATGGGAAAAGTTTCATCAAGATTATATATGACTAAAAAGAAGCAATATTAGTTATATTGCATAAGAGAATGAAAGGTGGGCTGTATGCACTGCAAACAACTCAGAAATGACAGTTACATAGAAATAAAAGGTATATATTAGCTTGTTGGATTTTTAATGAGGAGAAAAAGCTTCCTAAACACTAGAATGCAAATAAAGAAAGTTTCATTTGTGTCTTTGGCTTCCCACCACTATATATACCTTGAATATAATAAACACTTAATAAATGTTTGTTGAATTGAATTGAATTCAAATCTGTTACAATTACAATTGAGGAAACCAAAAAAAGGAAAGTTCAGTGACAGGGACATACCGGAACTAATAATTCTTCATAGCTCTGAGCCTGGGGGCTAATACATATCTTTTTGATCCTGACTCACTCTGTAGCTAACATCTTGAAGGAGACAGAAAGTGTTTAACACTGCTAAATTTTATCATCATATCTATCAAATGTCTCAAGTGCTTCTAACCACATTTTTTAAATCCTAAGGTTTTGCAAAGTTCCAAAAAAGACAATTATAAAGGGTTTACTTTTTCTCTTGTAGTTTATTAAGAGATTTCTTGGGCTAGAACTTTATAATGACAGGGTAAATATAGTTATCCTTTCCACATTACTACTTTCTCCATCATGGTTTAGATATGGGTCAGTATAAGAAATTAAATGGGAATTTTGGAGGAGTTTTGCCAAAGCTATAAATGACATGCAAAGATCAGCAAATGACACAGAAAAAGTTTAGAAACTCAATAATGCATAAAATATATGCATATTAGTATATATATATATAGCAACATGTTTTATCTTTAATACTATAAATAACACAATATATGTTGTATCATATATTATTTATATATAATAATGTCATATTATATTATATTATATATAAAATATAAATAAACATGCTATAAAGTCCCCATTAAAAAAAGAAAAATATCAGACTTCTTCTCTGGTTAAAAAGGGGGCCGATTTTTAAAAATTTTCCACATCATGTGGTGCTGTGTTCCTCATCTCTATGATGTGGAAGGTATAATTGTACTTTAAGAATAATTCATTAATACTCCTATTCCAAGTAGAACTTGCCTGGTTAGAAAAGGTATCGAAGAAATGTTAATAACATTAGATTATTATTTTTCTTCAAATGAATTCAATAGACATTTTCAGAAAGCAATATAGAAAAAGGGGAATTATAGTAATAATAGTTACCATTTATTTAGCATTCTAAAATTTGCAAAGGGCTTTGCAAATATCTCATTTTAGCCTCACAATAACACCTGAGGATAGGTGATATTATTACCATTTTACAGCTGAGGAACCTGAGGCTGTGAATGGTTAAGTAACTTATTTATGGTCATGTAGCTAGTATTTGAAATGGTATTTAAATTCAGTTCTTCTTGATTTCAGGTCCAAGACCTTTTCCATTGTGTCACTTAGCTGCCAAAGCTGGAAAAATACTAAGTCTGGAGTCAGAAGTCCTGGGTTCAAATTCTGCCCTTCATTTTATAGCTAGGTAAACTATCCTCTTGGGCAAGTCATTTAATTCCCCAGTTTCTTTAGCTATAAAATGAAGGGTTTAGACTAGACGGATTCTGAGGATTCTTCCAGCTTCTGATTTACCACCTATAATCCTATAGTATTTGTGCAATTCATACCACTGAAGGAGTTGTGAGGTGTTGAGACATTCAGTTTGATTCAAGCACAATACCAGTTTCAGATTCATTTAGATAGACCTCAGTTTCCTTTGTCAACAATGTGAGCCCAATTCTATTGATTTTATTTGGTGGCTAATAGCTGTGAATGTTGAAACAATTGGACTGCCAAATTTTAATGGTTGAAAATAGGACTGTTTTCATTTTCCTGGCATACCAGCAATTAGGCTCAAGTGTTTGGAAACAGATTAATTTGTGACCCAGCAGATAGGATGCATGAGATTTAGAAGCAAAGGTCAGTGCTTCCTCTCATTACCATCTTTTCGGGACATACCCATGAAGGCAGTTTCTACTGTTTCATTCTTAACAAAACTGTCAGATTGTAATAAATCTAAATGCAAATGCTATCCTGTTTGTTTTTCGATGTTTATTTGGTTGGCTCGCTCTTTACATTCAAGTCTTGGATTGTAGTTAGCTAAAACAGATTGTGATGGAGTGATTCACGCAGGGGTAGAGAGAGGACTTGCTTTAGAACACCAAGATAAATGTCAGTCTGAAGTAATGTCTTAAGGTCAGGTGGGCCAAAGAATGCAAATGCTGGCAGATTTGATTTCCATTTTGATAAAATCATGGTAATAAGACTTTTAAATCTTGAACTATGGCAAACTGCAATGGAGACATTAATTTTGCTCTACAATTCTGTCCACACTTGTAGCATTCTGACAGCTTCAGCAACCTCCTGAGAACTAAGATGCCTCTAGCAAATGAATGGACATCAATAAAATATCCGTAGTGAGGTGTGTGTGTGTGTGTGTGTGTGTGTGTGTGTGTGTATGTATGTATGTATGTTTAAAGTTGATCCCATATTTTCTATCGACAGTGAAGACAGTACGTGCAATGTTTTACCAATGATTTCCAACTTTATTTGAAAAAAATTTTTTTCCTATTCTGAATAGTTCCTTTGTGTTTTTAAAATCAATAGAGCTGCAGAGTCCTACCTGCTCTTTAATATTTCAAAAGCTCTGTCCTCGGTGCCCATCTTTTCACATCCTGAATTGGGTAAACTGAGATGAACTCCTAACATTGCATGCTTTTTAACCACACTCAGGATCTTGTACAGTTTAGGTTATCTATTAGAAAGTGATGCATTTATATGGAATGGGATCCCAGTAAGCCTCAGAAATGCTGATAGCTTTTCTAAATTATTGATATTATTTTGGATGGAAAATAAAAGCCTCCAAATGCCTTCATAATAGATTCATAAATGTACATGTGTTGTTGAACAGAAAGGGAGAAACTGATGAAGACTGAGCAGGTGGCAGGATAAATCAGGATCAGATCAGAGCCACTTGCTGCTCATTATTCTGCTAGCTGCCCATTGTCTATCAGCATGTAAGTACTACGTGCCATCATGAATTTAAATAAAACCCACTTTTCTACATATTCTTGAATTGAGAAGAAAGAGAAGTGTTTGGTGTATTTTGCTGAGCAAAGAGATGACATCTAGAAGCAATCAGCCCATTTCTCTGATGACAACATCTTTTAATCAAAATTGGTACCTCCAGTGCGATGATGTTAACATTTCTGCTGAAATGAGACTATCTGGGGAATCAATTTCATCTACCAGTTTAAGGATTGTTATAGAAGATTTGACTTGTTGTCAACCTACTAAATGATCATAGAAGGATCACTCTCATTGTCTATAAAACTGGAATAATCAGGAATAATAAATCAGCCTCTCACATCGATGCTGGATATATAGTGAAGTCCAATGATTCATTTTAAATGAATTGGGACAGCTCAAATTGACACAGCAAGAGTATGGAGGGATTTTGCACATTTTACATGCAAATTGTATGCATGATAATATATAAGTAAGCAGTTATTGCTTTTGAGTCAACATCAAGGGCACTTTTCCCTAATAGATTATATTTTAATCCTAATCCTGCTTGATAAAGGAATTTTCCCTAAACAACCTTAATAGAGGGGATTATCCTGCCTCTCCTGGAATACCACTCATGTAAGGAAGCTCATTATCTCACAAGGTAGTCCATTCTATGGTTGACCAGTTCTTAATTAATAGAAATTTCCTCCCTCATACTGAATCTTGGTTAAGATCTTTGCCTCAGTTATCCAACTGTCAAATAATATCTTTATGTCATATATAAATACAAAGAGGCTTTGGGTCCAGGGCTTTAAAGATGAAAAGTGCCATGTAAGTACTTGGCACCACGGTTTATTAAACTGTTCTTTGTATGAGCTCCTTCAAAACAGAAAGTCACTCTTATTTTTATATATTATCTCCTTCTTCTTATAATCTCACTATTCATTCCACTGTCTGTCTTTTTAATTTTTTTGGCCTTTCATCTTTAAAGATCATAGGAAAGTGACAGAAAATATTCTCTGAGTTTTTTTTCTGTGTGTGCTGACTTCTTCTTAGAGTAAGGTAAATTATTTGCAACTAGTCTCAAGTGCTATTTACTGTTCAAATTGAGTGATTATAGATTACTTTCCATCATGCACTCTGTGTCAGCCAAACTGGTCTATTTGAGATTTCTTATACATGAAATTCCATTAACTATATATTTTCTTTTGCACACAAAATAGCATATACCTGAAATATATTCCCCCTTCATCTCTGCCTTTTACAGACCCTAACTTCTGTCAAGGTTTAGCTTGACTCTGCCTATAAAGAGATCTCCTCCAGGAAGTTCTTTTTAAAATCCTTTGAAATTTCCTCCCCATCCTTGAATTTTTTTTTTTTTCAGAGGATCATAACATCCTAATTTTACAAAGGAGGTCAAGGGAAATTAAGTGACATCCAACTTCAGCCAAGTAGTTAAGAGTCAAAATTAGTAGGTTAAAACAAGTCTTTTTTATTTAAGAGGTAATACTTTGTTATTACATCATGGAGCATGTTTACATTGTATGCTTTTCACATTTACTTATCAGTGCTCATTTTCTTTCCTCCTGTTAAAATGTAATATCCTCAAAGAGTTTGTTTCATTTTGATCTAGTGCCTAGAAAGGTATCTGGCACATAAAGACATTTTACAAATATTATAAATATTGAAATAAAGTTGGAAATGCATTCAAGGTAAAGTTGATATGGGTTTGATTTGAGTGAATGGAATGAAGTTCTTCATCCATTGTCAAGTTCATTCAGGAAATGCAATATCACTTCCCATTTTCACTCCATTTTTACTTCATCCCAGTTTCAATCTCAAAACTTTATTTTTCTTAATGCTAAATCAACTAAGATAATAGAATCAGAATCTGGGAAAAACTTCAGAAAGCATATGAACCAATTCTATTTTACATGCAAGGAAACTGAGGACAAGAGAGATAAAAGAACTTGGGTAAGGTCACATTAAAAAGTATTGGCTGACAATTTTTTCAGATACACTGAAATCCAGTCATGCTTCCTGAATCTTGTTCTTATTTAGCTAATGTTTTGAACTCATAGATAAAACCTGATATTTTCCCTTTTTAAATGATGACTTACCCAATTTGGTGTTATATTCTAGCCTTTCAAGATCTTTTTGAATCATTGTATTTGTTATCCACCCCAGTTTTATTTCATTTGCAAATTCATAAATAAGTAATTTAAATAAAACATTAGCTTAACAAGTACAAGATCAGGAAGCATGGCTGGATTTCACTGTATCTGAAAAAAAAAAAACAACCTGTCAACCAATACTATTATGTAAATAAATAAAAAACACACTAATACAATCTTAGTATGTATGAATAGAGGCACAGAATTTAGGACTTAGGGAGTGGTTGTCTTGCTGTACTTTTAACTAGTTAGACCACCTACAGAATGTTGTACTCAGTTCAGTGTATTACATTTCAGATAGGAGATAGATAAAATAGTATTTGGAGCAGGGTGACCACCTATGTACTTGTAAAGGACCTGAGAACATGAGAACATTATTAAGTATTGAAGAAAGTAGTGATTTATAGCCTAGATGCGACAAGAAGAAGACTTGATAACTGTCATATATATATTCAAAGGGCTGTCACTTAAATGAGAGATTAGACTTTTCCTACTTGATTGCAAAAGGCAAGTTAAGAATAATGGGAGAAAATTACAGGAAAAGTAGATTTAGGTTTGATGTAAGGAAAAAAAATGCTACTTAATAACTATATATATCCCAAAGTGGAAAGAACTTCCTCAGGAAGTAGTGGATACTTCCTCCATGAAGATTCTCCAGCAATGGATTAATGACCACTTGACAATATGACATAGTAAATAGACTGCTAGACTTCAATTCAGAAATATTTTGGTTCATATTCCCCTTCTGGGCAAGTCATTTAACCTATCATTCTGTTTTCTGATCCATAAAAGGGGGATAATAATAGCACCTATATCACAGGATTGCAATGGTGAACAAAATGAGATAAGCTTTGTAAAGTTCTTTGAAAACATGATAGCTATTATTATTTTGTAAATTGTGTTTTTATTTCAGCAAAAGATGTACCAGATAATCCCTTTTAGTTATTTGGGGGGGTTATTGGGAAACACAAAAAGAAATATGTATCAGAAAATAAGAAAATGGAGTGGGTATCCTTGTGAGGCAGTGAACTTTGTATTTGTAGGTGTTTATGAAGTGGCAGGATGAGCTCTTTTAAGGCAAATGTTTTATCTGGAGTATGTCATGGATAAAACTGAGGTTCTTTCCAAGTCTCAAATACTCTAAGAATGATTTTGTAAGGAAAGACAAAACAAATGGTCAGATGGTCATAATCCCTTGGAGAAGAATCTCAGCTTGAATCAGGTTCCTGTTTAGAATGTGCATTTTTTTTGAGAAGTACATTTATTCTTTTTGCTTACTTCTTGGTCTGAATATCATGAAACAAGTAACTAGATTGGTGATGTAAGCCTCAAAGCTTCTATAAAGCTACATGGCCCTATGTATAGGGTGAAAGAGACAGTGGCTTTTCTTAAAATATTAACTGAACATTTAGAACTTATAGATACCCATATGAACTTAACAGTTTAATTACTGATAAAAATAACTTGAATATTCACACATATTGCTTTGTAAGTATTATATATGATCTTATTTGATTCTCAAACTGAGGCAAGTAGTATAAATATTATTTTTCTTGTTTTATAGATTGGAGAAAACCCTGAAATTCAATGCATTTTTATGACTTGTTCAAGATTACATAAATATTAGATGGTGAACCTGAGATCCAAACTCAGGCCTTGAGATTACAAGATAGACATGAGGGATGTGGAGTTTGCAGGAAGAAGAATTGAATGGATGAGGGGAATAATAGTGCATATTAAATCTTTGAAGGGCTAGCATAAGGAAAACTTGCTTGATGTATTCTGTCTCTATAACTTGCATTCATTACTCCTAGTTTGGTTTTGCAGCCAAATTTAGGCTTTTTGTGAGAGAAAAAAGAACTAACAATTTTAGTTCTAAAAATGAAATGAACTATCTTGGGAAGAGGTGAGTTTCTTCTTCCTGGAGTTTGTCAAGTAAAAGATGAATTGCAATTTACCAGATTTGATATAGAGGAGAACTTACTAAAACACATTGGAAGAATGGGATATGAAGCCAGGTGTACAAGGTACTATAGGTTACAGACTCTTGCTTTAACCATTTAGCTATTTTCTCTATAAAGGCTTTGATAATATAATTTAATTTATAGTAGATACAGATGAAAATCCAAGATTTAGGGGGAAAGTCTATTATAGTAAAAAAAAATGCTGGATCTGGAGTCAGATAACCTAAGCCCAAATTCTGGTATGGGTGCTTATTACCTGATGTTGGATAATTCACTTAATATCTTTTGACCTCTTAATTTTATATATTTTTAAATGAGGAAGTTGGGAGAAATCTCTGTGGTCCCTTTCAGTTTTAAATCTATGATGTCAAGGTCATTCCATAAGCAGGGTGGCACATGCTAGAAGAATGTATTAGTACCTTTAAACTTAGGGAGGGAGAGCAAGGCATCCTGCCAGGCATGAATAGTATATGGGGGATGGTGAGAAAAGCCATTAGCATTTTTAACATAATGCCAATCAATATTACAGAAAAATATTGCTGAAATAACCCAGAAAAATAGCCTGTGCTCTTTCTCTTTATTTGGTTATGATCTGCTGTACTTTGTGAGGATTTGCTATACAGATTAGTTCATAATTGTTAATTCTGTTCCCAAAAGGCACATTCCAGACATTTAGTCTGGGTAAAATGTTTGATTTAGGCACACAAATGCTGTGTCTAAATAAAAGCATTTTAAATGCTCAATTTTATCGAAAAAGTCAAACAATTTTTAGGTCATCCATATCAGGATGCCTCAAAGGCAGACTGAAGTATTCCATTCATGAAGAATGAATGGAAGGTAGTATTTAAAATTTTTAAAGTATTTTATATATGCTATCTCATTTGATCAGAATGTTAATTCTGTGAAATATTACCAATATTCTTAGATCCATTTTCCAAAGGGAGGAAAGAGGATCAAACATTAATAAATTGTGTGAAGGCATGTGTAATGTGGAAGTCAATATTTGAAACGATTAAAAGTATCAAAGGTAGGATTCAAATTCAAGTTTCTCCTGACTAGAGAGGTATTCTATTAAGCCACAATACCTTTGGTCAGTGAATAATAGGGAGGAGGGCTATTCACTATTTTTTCCAGCACCCTGAACAGTTCAAGGTGCATTTCACAGCCCTTTATCAAAAAGCAATACATACAAACACAAAAAGGAAATAGGAAAAAAAAAAGGAAAAAACAAACAAACAGGGTTTGTGTGAGGGGGGATGGGGATCTGTAGATATAAGGAGCTAAGGAGGAGAAACACATTTATTTTATATGTATTTGATGGTTTTTAAAATATATCATTCCACATGTATTTTTTTTAATTAGAATATAATTTCAGCTGAAAAAAAAAGGCTCTTAAAGGAGCCTTTAAGTTTTATAGAGCTGGGGCAGCTAGGTGGTGCAGTGGATAGAGCACCAGCCTGAAGTCAGGAGGACCTGAGCTCAAATCTGGTTTCAGATACTTAACACTTTCCTAGCTCTGTGACCCTGGGCAAGTCACTTAACCCCAATTGCCTCAGCAAAAAAAAAAAAATGCTCACAATCATACAACAATTTGCCCATGATTACAAAGCAAATAAACATCCATTAGCATTGAAGTTTATGGCTTTTAACTACAAGCTTAGTGTACTACCTAGCATTCAACTAACTTTGAGAGGAAGGATAAGATAGGAGTATAACTGTCCTCTTAAACATCCATTATAGATATGGAATGGGAAAGAAAGATGAAAGCTCATCACTTTTCTTTATAACTCAGGATGAAATAGGTGGTTAAAGTCTGTTTCTGGCACATAGTTGGTATTTAATAAACATTTGTTGACTTAACTTGAAAACACAATATTATGCTTATGTATAGTCACAGTTTAGAGGCCAGATCTTAGACTGAGCTGTTTATATTATAAAATTTAAGGGGAACCAGAAATATAAAAGAGGAAAAACTAAATATAACTACAGTCTAGGGGTTCTTTTAGCTACCCAGGTAAAATTAAAGATGAATTTGTATTGTTATGATGAAAAGTTTTGGGCATAATCAAAACTGGGTTCCAAGCTTGATTCTATTATTTTACCTCAGGCAAGTGAAATAGGGGCACTGAGTTCAAATGATTTGTACCATTTGAACATATAATAAAGCCAGTTTTAGAACTTAGTGAATCTAGTTTAGAAATACTTAGAGTAAGAATAGAAGAATAGAGATATTAATTTATAATATACTGTATCTGCAAAGGAAAATGACTTAGTTATAGCTGGTAAAGTTCATAAGAAAAAACCCCACATTTTTCAGCCATAGAATGGTTGTTGCAGTTTTGTTTGAATTATCTGGATAATTGATACAGTGCCATACTGAAGTACTGCCTCTATTGACACACCTATAGGCTAAATCAAAATGGCAAGCATTTTAAACTATCATCTAAAGCTTCATCTAAATTGTGTTCTCATCTGGAGGGCTCTCTACCCCTAAGAAATCAGAAATCACATCCTATTACCTTGGAGATGGTTCACTTCTAAATGAATTTCTTTAGCTCTATTCTTATGTGGTTGATTCAACAGTCTTCTATGCAGTACAGAGAGAAAATTTGTTTAAATTCAGCTCTAGTATGGATTAATTGACATGGGAATCCCTTTGATGACCTGCCAGATGCCTATCCTCAGCTGGCCAATCTCCGTCCCTTTTTTTGGTGGCTGTTATTAATGCTGAATTTCCTGCCAGCAGGAGTTGGTCTCTACTCCAATGAGAGCATTTCCTCAATTAGAACTTTGTAGTCATTAATGTCTTTGTAAAGCCATTTTCCTGTAAAATTCTGGCTATATCTTAGATTATCTGCCTCAGGGTTCTATAGTTTCCCTAACACCAACTTCTGTGCATGGCTCTATGGTTATAATAGTTATCATTCATTATATATGAGAAATGCAAAGGTGCCAAAACTTGTAAAGACTGCAGTTCCATAGGTCTGCATTTTACCTGTGGGGTCTTTATTTCATTTAAGACCTGGTCTGGATAAATTTAGATGCCTAAGAAATAAGAACTCCAAGAAAATTAATTTCCCTCTCTTGGTAGAGTTAAGTAACTAAGCTAAATTTGAACTCAGGTCCTCTTGATTCTAGGATTGATAATTGTGCCACCTAGCTGCTATTACTTACTTACTAAGGAGATGCCATCCTGCATCAGACAGGGAGCTTCCTCATATAGGATCTCCCTATATGAATGAAACTACCATTCTATTCCTTATCCCTATGCTATTGAATAAATGATGCTTGGAGTAAAGAAATGTCAAATCATTGAGACAGAAAGACTTCTGAGAAGAAACAAAAAGGGGAAACAACTGTACTGAAATAAAGGTCTAGTAATTATACTACTCTCTTAATCTATGACTAGACAGTTCTTCTCATCAATATGAAATTCCAAGAGAGTTTCAAAAGACTCATGATGGAAAATGCTACCCACATCCACAAAAAAAACTGTGCTGTCTGAATGTAGATCAAATATTTTTACTTTCTTTGGTTTTCTTTTTACTTTTTTTGTGATTTTCCCCTTTTGTTGTGATTCTTTCACAACATAACTAAAGTGGAAACATGTTTAACATGATTGTATGTATATAGTCTATATGAGATTTCTTCCGTCTTGCTGGGAGGAGGGAAAGGAGGGAGAAAAATTTGGAACTCAAAATTTTATAAAATGAATGCTGAAAACTATCTTTATGTATAACTAGAAAAAATAAATATTATTTAGGAAGAAAAATACTGAATTCTGGCTAAAAATCATCTTGCCAAGTCACTTAATATTTGTTGCATCAGTTTCTTCATCTGTAAAATAGATATTTTATATACCTATGAAATAGGTATATAAAATAATATAAATAAGGTTTATACTACTTACTTTAGAAAGGTTGTAAGAATAATGTTTTGTAAAGCTTAAATTCTACTGATTAAAATTCTACTGATGAAAGTAGAAATTCCAAAAGATAAAAAATTAATTTAGCATTTATGTTGTTTTGAGAGTTTAATACTTGATTCTTCCAGATCTATTGGTTTTATTATTTGACAAACTGTATCATCATGCTTTTACAGAATAAGTTTATTAAATAGTATAGAAACTCTTAGTTTGAGGGCATTCTTTTCCCAACATAAACATATAGAAAGACTAGACAACTTTTCTCTTTGTCCCTTTATGTCACTGTGTTTATAGTTATATGACATAAAATAACCATCAGAATTTTGAACTAGAAATAAAAATTTCCCCCACATTTTTTTCTTTCTTCCTTTTGTGCTCATCAATTTGGAAACTCAAATACATGAGACAAAGACATTAACTATCATAGTTTTCATTGCCACCATTAATTGGATGATTAGAATGCATTCATGGTGTCAGTCTCTGTATTGTCTTACTATTTCATGGTTCTGGTTTCTTGTTCTCAAGTTACTTGGTAGCTGAACTATATGCACTTCCAATTCATCTTTAGCTTTCTTCTTCAGTTAGTTGCCTCTGTGATTTCCAAATCACTAAATGCGAACAGTCTGTCTAGCAGATTTAGCCTAGCTTTGTCTGTCTTAGTACTACAATAGGGAGTCACCAGGATGACAGAAGCAATTGGGTAGTACTTCTCTTGGATATAATGAAAACCATTCCTTTTGTTTCACTTTAATAGGAAAGTAAATGGTCTAAAAATTGAAAAATAAATGATACTGAAGGAACAAGGTAATACAATTTGAAAGAGAGGGAAATAAAGAAATGGTAAAAAGAACATTTGATAGAACATCTAGTGAGAATAACTCTATAGCACTCACTGGCATTTTACCATCCCAGACTAAACTGTATGTCCCCATATCTGCTCTCTACTGTAATATGCATTTTTTTTTTTGCATTAAGAGCAGTCTTCAAAAGTTTAGTTGTAGGAAGTTTTTGCTAAGGAAAAGATTCCATCTTAGCCTCAGGCTATGTAATTTGCCTGGGGTAACATTCTTGCTAGGTGGTCAGTGTAACCTAACAATTTCTCCACCATCCAATAAGTGATTGCAAAAATTGATGTGCTAGAAATGCCAGTTACTTCATTTTTACCTTTTAAATTCCCTTTCCTACCTGAGGGTAAATATGCTTTTGACATTCCTAGAGATCTAGCCTGTGAAAGCCAGTAGAAAAGGAAACTTACTTTAAAGATCTGAGTCAGTTGGAACAAGGAAAAGAAATCTCTTAAGAACAATTTCAAAAAAAGGGGAGGGGAAGAGAGAAAAGAATGTATAATTTTCATACAAATATGCTCAACAGTTCTAGTATCTCAGCCTTGTAAGGTGTGAGAATTAATTATCAGTTTACAAGAGCAAAATGTATTCATAATAATATCTACAGCAACCAGAAGTCTCCAGGTCTAAAATTCATGAAATTAATATGGATATTATTAAAATTCAGCAACCTTTATAACCTTTTGTGTATTGGAAATTTCTCCAAATGTTTGGTATTGTTCTTTATAGAATCATTTGTGAACAGTCTCTAAAGGTTGTAACTAATGAACAAGAGAAAGAAATCCATCTCCCCTTTTCAGAGAAGACTAAGATATTGGAGCATTGCATATACTATCAGACTCAGTGGGTTGTTTGATTTTGTTAAAATCCTATCCTCTCTTTTCTTTCTCTTCATTCTATTTCTAATTGAGGGAGGTTATATTTTTAAAATGAAACTAATGCAAAACCAAAATTATATTGACTAATACTTTAATATCTAAAAAGAAGGAACCAAATATATACAGGTTGACAGTATGCTTGGATGGAAAAGTTTCCTTTCTTTTTTTCGTGATTCAAAATTATATTAATATCACATCAAATGACTTAACAAAATGGGTGTTTTCACAATCATTTTAGATGATTAAAATGTAATTATGTGTAAATTATATATAAATTAAGATTATTTTAAAATGATCATTTTTAGTAGACTTTGAGAAAAAAGTCTCTAGGCCAGATCTCATAAATGGTATGTATCTCAGTTTCTTTATTAGTAAGTAAAAATAGCATAGACCAACTCCTTTTGGTCCTGTGCATTGAGAATATCTACAATATAGTAAGAAAAAAAAAAGAATTGCACAGAAAAGTTTATAAAAGATAAAATTAAAAAAAAACAGTAATAAGACCCACTGTCATAGATGCCTTTGCCTTTATATGAATTAACAAAGTTAAATAATAAACTTCTAATGTAAGAATGCAAATATAACATCATTGATATCCCAAGACCTATCAAAGACAGTGGAAGAATTCTTGAAACACAGGATAGTATTATGAGTAATTTGGTGAGTCAGATATGGAAATAGGATGACAACAATTTGGGTGAAAATTATAAGAAATAGAAAAAGAAATATTATCATTGGAATTTATGTAATAATGTCTCTCCAGAAAATATATACATGGTTTAACATACATTATTAATAGTTCTCCACTTTACTAAGTCCTGATTTGTAGTATTTGCTAATTTCTGAGGTAGAAATAGTCATTTTTAAAAAATTAACCATCAAGAACCTCAAAGGTATAACTAATGAATAACATTGATTGGAATAAATTGTGCAAGCATTTTAATACCTAAAATATTTCTGCTACTCTGGAAGAAAAATCAGTTCCATAAGAGCAGGGACTACTTCAGCTTTTGTCTGAGTATTACTAACACCTAGCACCAAAACAGGCAGGAGTAGATACTTAATAAATTCTAATTAATTGTTTGCTTAAAATAAACTTGGAACGGTAAGTGAGAAAGAGACAGAAGAACATAGCCAAGATGGAAGAATGCGACCATCATTTTTGTTAATCTCTGAACAAACTTCTCTATGAAACTTTTTAAAAGTGTCTAACCAAAATTCTGACTGGAAAAGCCAGCAAAAATCATGCTCAACTATCTTTCCATCCCTAGGAAACTTAGGAAGACAGAAAAAGAGGTCTCCAGACATTGGGGTGGGGGTTAGCTGAGAGCATGATATAGCCAAAGCACACCCAGGTCATTATGGTATTGGCTGCAGCAGCATCAGTATCTAGGGAAAGTAAGGGTGAGAAAGATTCGAAGGGACCTTTGCACTAGCTCTGGGAATAGGATTGTGTATTTTAGGAAGTTCTGTGGCCCATTACCCAGTTCTAGGTCATAGTTTCAGGGCTGGGAAGAGTGGGTACAATAGTAGGGGAATTACCTAGGTAAAGAGCGGAATGAAGATCACAAGGGTAGTGACCAGACTTATACTCAGATCATACCACTCTACGAGTACTACAAACTGATGTGAAAGCAGAAAAGACATTAAAGACTAAAGCTCAGGCCAGTTATCCCTCCTAAAGGGGAACAGATTCTAACACTAGCATAAAAGTAACAAAGTAAAGAAATAGGCTGTAAAAATGAACAAGCAATCAAAAAAAGATCTTGTTGATTAAAACATATTATGATTACAAGGAAGTTCAAAATAAAAACTCAAAAAAGCAAATAACTTAAAAACATCTACAAGCAAAGCCTCAAAAAATGCAGATTGAATACAAAAAGAATCTACACAAGAGTTAGAGAGATAAAAAGAGCATAGATATGATTTTTAAAAAAATCAGAGAAGATCAATAGAGAAAAATTGAAGAAAAGAAATGGGAAGAAAAAAATTATGAAAAGAGAATTAACAGCTTGGTAAAAGAGGTACAAAAACACTGCAGAAAATAACTCCTTAAAAATCAGAATTTACCAAATGATAAGAGGGACAAACCCTTACTGACTAGAATAACTTCTTAAAGATTAAAATTGGTTAAGCAAAAGTTAATGCCTCTATGATATGAGAAGGAATAAAAGAATGAAAAAATAGAAGAAAATGTGAAATATCTCAGGAAAATCTATTGATCAGGATAGTAATTTGAAGAGATAATTTAAGAATTAGCATACTTCCTGAAAGCCATGATTAATCAAAGAATCTAGGAATATTTTAACAAATTATAAAGAAATCCTTCTCATGTACCTTAGAATCAGAGGGAAAGTAGAAAGTGAAATAATCCACTGATTACCTTCTGAAAGAAAGTCCAAAATCAATTATCCCAGGAATATTATAACTAAACTCCAGAGCTTCCAGATCAAAGAGAAAATGCTGAAAACAGTCAGAAAGAAACTACTTCAATGCCATGGAGCCACAGTCATGATAATTCAAGATTTAGCCACTGCCATCATGAAAGAGCAAAGGGCTTGGAATATGTTATTTATAAAGTTAAAGGAGCTAAGATTACCTCCAAGAAAAACTTATTTGGCAAAAAAAAGAATAAATCTACAAAGGAAGATAGTTAACTAATAAAATAGAGGACTTCTAGCCATTCCTTTTTATTTTGTTTTAATATTTTTATTTCTCTCCAATTACATGTTAAATTTTCTTAAATTTGCTTTTAAAAATTTGAGTTTCAGATTCTCTCCTTTCCATTCTTCCCCCTCCCCCACAGATTGAGAAGGCTCATATGAAGTAGGCATTTCTAATGAAAAGATTAGAGGTGAAAACAAAAATTTGACATTCAAACACAAGACTCATGAGAAGCACAAAAAGGTAAACATGAGTGAGAACAATAGGGAACTCAATAACTTTAAAATATTTAAACTCCTGTGGGAAGATGATATAAGTAAGAATCTTATCATCAAATAAGTTTATGAAGGATTTTACTTAGAGCACATGGTTATGAGTATTATATTGGGATCATCTTAAAGGAAGAATGGAGGGGTAAGAAAGAGGGATACACTTAGCAAATAGTGAAAAAGAGAAAAAAAGAAAAAGCTATCTCACATAAAAGAGGCACAAGGAAGTCTTTTTACAATGAAGAGGAATGTAGTGGGGTAGAGTAAGCAATGCTGAACCTCATTCTCAGAACTACTTTAAGGAGGTAAGGATACACACACACACACACACACACACACACACACACACACACACACACATATATATAATTCATATCACCCAATGGGGGGGTGGAAAAGAGTGGCAAAGAGAAAGAGAAAGTGAAAAAAGGAGGGTAGAATAAGGGAGTCATTGATTAGAAATCAAATAGACTTTGGAGGAAGGATCAAAGTTAAAAAAGAGATGCATACTTAGAAAAAAAATAAGATGAATGTAAATACACAGTAATCATGACTATGAATGTAAATGGGATGAACTTATTCATAAAATGGCAGTGAATAGCAGAATGGATTAGAAATTAGAAACCTACAATAAGTGGTCTATAAGAGATACAGATGAAACAGAGACACTCAAAGAATTAAATAAGAGACTAGAATAGAATCTATTATACTTCAGGTGAAGTAAAAAAAAAAAACTGAGGTAGAAATTTTGATCTCAAATAAAGTAAAAGAAAAAGTAGACCTAATTAAAAGAGATAGTCATAGAAATTGCATTCAGAGTTAAGGATAGTATCATAAGTAGTGAATTAACATCAATTCTGAATATAAAACACCAAATGGGGTGGCACTCAAATTGTTGAAGGAGAAGCTAAATGAATTACAAAAGGAAATGGACAGTATGTAACTATACTAATGGGGAAATGTCAATTTACCCCTTTCAGCCCTAAATAAATCTCACCACAAAATAAGCAAGAAGTTAAAGAGATGAATAGAATTTTAGAAAAGCTAGAAAAAATAAGCCTCTAGTGAATTTTACATGGGTCTTTGAAGCATACATTAAAAATTACATGGAAATTAAAAAATCTAATTCTAAAGAATAAGAGGGAAAGAGAACAAATAAAAGAAATAACCAAAATTTCATTAATTATAGCAACAGGGAGACAACGTGCTAAAATTTGTGGGATGTGGCAAAAGTAGAGTTTAGAGAAATTTTTTATCAATAAAAGAGACAAAGAACAAATCAACAAATTGGATGTGCAACTAAAAAAAAAACCTAGAAAACTTACTAAGTAAAAATCTTCAATTAAATCCTAGAAAGGGCAATGGGAACAAAATTTTGGAACATTTCAAAAGCGAGGTTGATGATTTTGTGTTTTATTCTAGTGGAAATGGAGAGCAAACAAATATTTTGAAGTACATGGGCAACATGGTTAGGGCCATAGATATATATAAAGTGTTTTGTATATGGCACAGCATGGGTCTGAGATAACCTATAGAAGATATTCTTAAATAGTTTCAGGGTTCTATCCAACCCCATTTTATAGAAGCAACTAAAAATAAAAAGAGGTTATGTGATTTGATCAATATCATGAAGAAGTTCCTCTCTTGTGGAGGAGGAAGGGATTTGTGACCAAAGAAGAACTACAGATCATTATTGATCACAAAATAGATAATTCTGATTATATTAAATTAAAAAGTTTTTGTACAAACAAAACTAATGCAGATAAGATTAGAAGGGAAGCAATAAACTGGGAAAAGATTTTTACATTCAAAGGTTCTGATTTGAAGAGGTTATTGCAACTGTCTAGGCCAAAGGTGTTAAGAGTTTGAGATAGAATATACCAAGAGTTTTTAAGGCATTTCAGGGAGTTTGAACTTGATTGAGAAAAAGTTACATTATTATTTACATTAATCACTAAGTGAAATTTAACAATTCTTTCAATTACAAATTTAAGAAATATCCTGAGAAATAATTTGTATATTTATTAGACTTGCAAAGGAGCCTATGATACCTAAAAGGTAATGCTGACTTACCCTTCTCTCATTCCCCCCATTAGAGATTATGTGTGTGGAGAGAAGGGGAAACATAAGAATGTTGCAGATAATGGAGATGTTAAAGCCAAAGACAACTTCAAGGTTGGGGGTGAGGAGGTGGGAGGGCTCTCTCCACAGCATAGAAAGAACATAAAAGATGTTTGTTGTATTCAATTGAGAGATATTGAAATTTCAGCCCTTTTCTAGCTATAATTTTAATAATCAAACAAAATCTCTAAATCACTATAAAAATCATATTACCTTTCTAATGAACACCTTTATAAAATGTTGCATCTATTTAAAGGAAAATGAGTGGGTCATCTTCTCTGAAGACTTCTGAAAGGTGTTCCAAGAATCACTTTAATCATCTTTTTGTTTCTGCTAAACAAAGAACTTCAGTTATAGAGGGAAAAAAAGAAGGAGGCGAGTGGTTCCAAATAAAGCAGCCAGGTAATTGTAGCATAGTTCTGGCTACCTTGTTTGAGGTGGTCCACTTAGGAATCAAACAAATGAATACCTTTGAGAGGTCTAGGAGTGCTGAAAGCTAAAGTTGAGAAGGCTCTCTGATTGCAGTAATTAACTTTGTTTGGTGAAAGGGAAGCTTTCTTTGACACATTATTACCTAACACAGAAGCTTTGAAAAGAGTTAAGAGGAAAGCAGCCTTTGAATGTACATAATTTGTGAGGAAGGGAAGATACCCATTATTTTGCCTTCAATATGCAGTCTTAAGTGTTGAATAAGTACATATTGTTTAGATTGTCAAATAACAGGCACTCTCATTCTGGTTAGCAATTTTTCTAAGAAAAGGACTGAATTCTGAAGTATGCCTTCAGTTCCATAGATGAAGTGGGTGAGTGGCTCAGAATAACATCTTTCCAAGTGTATTTAATTTATTTAAATAAATAAACCAAATATTGGGCTTTAGAGGTAACAGGATATAAAGAAAAGAGGACTGAGAATCAGAGAAAAATTTTGTTCAATTTTTACTACTAAATATTAGCTTCTTTTTTGGAAGCCATAGCCTCCCAGTCTCTCCTTTCCACAATCTATATACTTCATATAGTATGCAAAATAATTTTTCCAAAGTATGGGTTTGACCCACTGTGATCATCTCCAATTTCTTCTGTATGTTATCTTGTTTGTATATAGTTCCTTGCATGCTGCCATCCCCATTGATCTGTGAGCTTCTTGAGAGGTGATACTGTTTTTTGCTTCTCTGTACTTCCACCATTTAGTACAGTGCCTGGCACATAAACACTTGATAAATGCTTATTGAGTGATTCTGTAATTTTCCTGCTCCAGAAGATCCAATGACATTGCAGTATCTCTAAGAAACTCTAGATTCTTCAGCCTCCTATGTAAATTTGGTTCCAAACTACTTTTCCAAACTTATTGTACATTAGTCATCTTCATACATAGACTTGCTTTCCCTCAACCTTTGCATTTCATTTCCCACCACTGTGCCTTTGCTTTATGATGGTCATTTTCTTTCTCCCTATTCATTTCTACCTTTAAGAATCCTTAGCTTTCATCAAGGCTTAGCTTAGATTAACCTTTCACAGAAGCTTTTGCTGTTTGCCCTATTAGTGTTCTCTCCTTTAAAGATAGTAATATATCTGGTTAGATACTGTGTCCCTCAATAGAACACAAAATTTTCTTATTTTTTTGTCTTTATCTCAAGTGTCAAGTTCAATATCTCTCATATTTATTGTTCAGTTGTCTTTCAGTCATATCCAACTCCTCTTAATTCCACTTGGAGTTTTCTGGGCAAAGATATTAGAGTGGTTTGTTATTTCATTCTCCAGCTCATTTTACTGAAGAGGAAACTTGGGCAAACAGGGTTATGTGACTTGCCCAGGATCACATAACTAGGAAATCTCTAAGACTGGATTTGAACTCGGGAAAATCAAATTTGCCTGGAACTCTATCCATTGAGCTACTTAGCTGTCTCAATATCACGTGCAGGAGACTTTTAATATGTACTTTTTCAACTGAAGCTACTTTATGTCTCTGGGTTGTTCTTTATTGGGAAAATAAAGGGCAGAGCCAGAGGGTCTCAAAGATTCCTTTTTTATTTGATGTTTTATGGTCCATTACTTATCACTTTTTAAAATTTTGTTTTGTCTGTCTCCTCCTTCAGACTCCAATCTATTGAGAAGGCCAGAAACATAACTCATTGCATATGAAATCTTTCAAAATTTATTTTCATATTAGTCATGTCCCAAGGGGGACAAACAAACAAGAAAAACAGAGACAATATGCTTCAATCTGCACTGAGCCTATCAATTTTTTATTTGGAGATAGATAGCATTTCTTGTCTTGACTCCTCTTGAATTTTGCTGGATTATTACCTTGATCAGAGAAGCCAAATCTTTCACAGTTGATCATCTTGGCAATATTGCTTTTACTATGTAAATTGTTCTGGTTCTGCTCATTTTACTTTACATCAGTTTGTGCAAATCTTTTTAGAAATTATATGAGTATCAATTAATAACTCTGGAATTGAGAAGATTAAAAATGCCAAAGGTTCTATTTTATTGAAAGAATTCTATTGTTTAATAATTGGAGAAGTTTCAACAGGGATTTGAAAATATCTGCTAGATTTGTGTAGAACTACAGGAGGTACCTTCTTAATGGTAGTTCTACCAGGTACATGCATTTAAGTGAAAAAAGACTATACAATGGATCATGCTCTTTAACTCAACCTTGGATATACTCAATACTTTCCCAACTCCCTTAGCCTCCTTTCCTCTCTCATTATGGGGAGAAAGGGAGGAACACTAAGTTTCACTGAAAAACCTTTAGAGGGCAGATCTTAGATTTGGCAACTCCATCCACTTTGCAGCTACAACTCTTATCTGGTATCCCAATTTCCTCTACCATTTTCAGCTACCTTTTTTATTTTATCTTCTTCTATAAGTTTATAAGCTTCTTGAGAAACAATGACTGTCTTTCTTATGTATATCACCAGAGCTTAGTACAATGTCTGGCTCAGAGTAGGTGCTTAACAAATATTTATTGAATTAGATATATCTCTAGATAATTAGATATATCATTTTTTCCTCATGAAATCTGCTAGAAATTTGATTTTGTTTTCTCCAACCTGTCTATCTTTCTTTGAATTTTGTGAATTGTGTCTTTGCAAAATAATTTGGGAACAATGCATTGGGTGGTGTCATTAAGTGGAATTTCTAAATCTTTAAGAGTCAGAAAGATGAGCAACTCTCCCAGTTATGCCCAAGACTTTCCAATTCTGTTAGAGCAAAGGTATTACTCAGAAATACTTCCCAGAGCAGTCTAAATTTGATTAAAATGTAATTGTAAATGTAAATATAACAAAATAAATAGGATATAATACTAATATACAGGTTTCTAAGTCAACATATGGCCCATAGGAATCCATTTCTACTAGATTATGTTTTTTTTCTTTTTTATCCTAATGTATCCTAATTGCTTTTAATTAATATTATCATAAAATTAAACCTAAAAATCAAGAGGCATGATAGTGGGTAGAGAACTAAAGGTCAAAATCAGGGAGACTTCTATTCAAGTCATGCCTCTAAAACAAACTGGTTAAGTGGCTCTGGACAAGGCATTTAACTGCTTAGTGTTCCCAGATTAGTTGCAGAATTGTTGCAGAGTTTTACTGGTTAAAAAGATTTTTTTTTCAGATGAAATTTTTGATATCAATGAAATCACATTCATAACCCTCCTCTGTACTTTACCTCCCCCCCCCCAAAAAAAAAAACAACAACAAAACAACTGGAAATTGTTTTCTAAGTACACATTGGGTATGATATAGAGATTCTGAGAGCAGCTTGCTAGGCAACTGGAGAAAAGCAGTTTGGAAACAAAAGAACAAAAATCAGTCCACAAGGATTGATATTCACCAAAGTAAATTTCCCCCTCACAGATAGCTTAAGCAATTGACTCTTAATAAGACACTTAATTTCTGAGAACTTTTCAGGATGTATAAATCACAAATCAAGTTTCCAAAATAAACTCTATCAGGAGCAGCAAAACTTTCTATGTTTTATTGCCTACGCTTCTCCAAAATTTCTTTTCTTCCCTATGGGTTTAACTGTGAGAATTAGAGAGAAGAGGCAGATAGATGGGATATTTATCCTCCACTAAATTGGGAGTCATTGTTCCAATTTCTCAGGGGAAGAGACAAGGTTTACCTTGCTGAGAGTCTGAAAGGCCAAAGAAAACCCATCATACTCTTACCTATTTATTTGCCTATTGTCCTTCTGTTTATGTCTGTTCAGTTTGAGGGATTTCATATGTCTCTCTATTGCTCAAATCAGGAGAAAAATACTGACATTGGTACATTCAAAATTCTCTCAGAAAAAGTATTTTCTTATGAATCTATTTTTGTCAGATCATGGTAGAAGCTTGAATGGTTGGTTCTAGTTGCTGCTTCTTTGGTTCAACTGGGTCATATGTAATTGGTCCTTTCCATGCTCAGGGGTGACATTGCTAACTATTTCCTCCCAAGCACATGAATATGGCTCAACAGACAGCAGGCATTCTCTTTTCACACTAGTTAAACACTCTCTTCTGTCCTTTGGATATTGTCTCCATCACTGACACCTCTGAAAATCTGTTGCTGGCAGGACAGGTTTCCAGGGAGTTGATAAAAAATGCTTTCATTTCCACAAATTATGAAGTTTGGTATTAAGCCATATATTTAGTGAAATGCCAGAGCACCAGTTTAGGAAATTGTTCAGTTTTCTGCTACATATGGCCATTTTTGCATTTCTTCTATAGAAAAAGAGTTGGATATTCATGCAAATGTTCTTATTACAGGGAGGCACAGTAGATGAATACCATTTGGATCTGTGAAAATTGAATTTCAAAGGGCTTGGTGGCAATAGATAAGAACAAAGATGTATAATAACCTTATCATGCAACAATATTTGCCATGGACACTTTACTAGTTATTCCAGAAAAATGTTTCCAATAAAATATTTTTTTATTAAAAAAAAAAAGTTCAAGCATTGAAGGGGTGGAGAGATTCACTTAGAAAATAAGTCAATCTTACTCATTAGCTCTGACTGAACATTATTTAATAGCCAAAATTGGTGATATTTCCCTTAACCTTTGAATTTTATATTTGTCATATTTTTACAATTTGAATACTGTCAATTGGGATAAGAAAATGAAAAATGATGAAAACATTAAATTTTAGCCCAGTTAGGGGGAAAATAATGGCAATGACCTTTGTAGAAATATACAACTTTCAACAATTCAATGTAATCATAATTTGTTAAGGATCTATTGTATGCAGAGTATTATATGAGGAACTGGAATAGATTAAAAATGTAAATATAACAATATCTGTCTATGGAGCTCTCTCTTCATCATGCTACCAGACCTTAAGCTCTTTGGGAGCAGGGATAGTTTCATTTTTTGTTTTTAGAAGTCTTACATGTTCTTACCATGTAGGAAGTACTTAATACTTAATTGAATGACATCAATATAGTTTGGAGATTATATGATACTAACAGATAACTATAATATGAAACACAAAAAATGACCAATAGGTATTTTTTATAATATCTAAAATGAGAAGGTAGTTTTTTTTTTAATATAAGGAGAGAAAAGATAATTTCTGACAAAGGTGGAAAAGTACTGTTGGCTCTTCTCTATTTTTGCCAAGTAGAAAAAAATCTAATCTCTTTTCTACCTGGCAGCTATGTGGATATTTGACAATAGCCATCACCTATCACATCCCTCCTAAGTCTTTCTTTATTTCATTTTCTTTAATAGATCCTAACATGTACTGAATTCAAGGCATTCCAGCATTCTGTTTGCCTTCCTCTGTATGCTCTCAAATTTGTTGCTGTCCTTCCTAAAATGTGATACCTAGCATTGATACTCTAGGTTAGAGTAGTCATAAGTGAAACTATGGGTTGTTTGCAGCCCACAACACTCCTGAGTGCTACCCAAACAAGATTAAAATGTCACTGAAAAATATTTAACAAGATAAATAAAATTTGATAAAACCTAGATATTGTTAATGATTTTCTAAGTCACTCTCTATGTGCCTGTAGGAATTCTTGTGGATAGTTTAGTGCACCTTTTTCTATTGATTTTGGAGTCCACTGTTCTAGTTTTATGGTTTGAGCAGAGGATAATACAACACATTAAGATCATCTACCTTTTTCTCTAGTCCTAGAGAATGTGACTAAAGATATACCCTGAGAGAAGATTGGCTTGTGTGGCTATCATAGCACACTGTTTACACAGAATGACAGTGTAGATCTTTTAAAAAAAAGTATAGCCTTCCCATGTCTTCTGTACCTTGTACTTGTAAAGCTGATTTTTTGAATGCAAGTGTAAGAGTTACACATTTTTTTACTATTTATTTTTTCCTATATTTCTAAATTCAGCACAATGTTTTAACCTGAAAAGATCTTTCAGAATCTTGAAGCTAAAATCCAGTGTCTTAGCTAGTCTTCCAAGCTTTAGGACACCTTCACATTTGAAAAGTATGTCATCTAGACATTTATCTATGTCAATGATTTAAAAAAAATCACAGTGTCAAACGCAGATCTGTGGGAGCACTCTGCTGGAAACATTTTTCTCCATTGACATTGAACCACTAATCACTACTCTTTTGACCTAGTCATTCAACTGGTTCCAAATCTTCTAGCTCATACTGTCATTTACCTCATGTCCCTCTTATTTTCCGCAAGAACAGCATGAAAGATTTTTTTTTTTCCAATTGCTTCACTAAAATTTAGGTAAATTCACTCTACAGAAAACTTTAATTTATAACTAAGTCATTTCAAAAAATCAATCGGCAAACATTTTGCTGGAGAAGGAACTTGCAAGCACTCTAGGATATTCAGAAAACAACAACAACAAAGAAAACAAATGGGGTCACAAAGAGTCAGACAGGACTGAAATGACAATAAGTATTTATAAAGAATTTATTATAGGCTAGACATTGTGCTCACCATATAAAGGAAAAAAATGGTCCCCATCCTCAATGACAGAGAAAATATAAAAATTAAGAAGTACATGCCAAAAACCAAATACATACATGCATATATTTATATACGTCTATGCATATAGAAATGTATATATGTGTATATATACGTACATATTCATACACATACACACATATTAGATATCTTTTTTCTAATTCCAATAAGGGATGGGCATTAGGATAAGAGTATACTATACAGCAAGAAAATAATTACACTTTGGCTCTAACTTTATGCCAAAAGTGAGTCCATCCAAAATTTTCAGTTAGTACATCATAAAATGAAATTAGGAATCTATGGAAAGGAATATCCTCAGATCAACCAAAATACTTAATGATTTTTTACTTACTGCTATTGTTCTGTCATTTGAGGAATGTACAACTCCTTGTGTCCCCATTTAGGATTTTCTTGGCATTATACAGATGTGGCAAACAGAGTTAAGTGACTTGCTCAGGGTTATACAGCTAAATCAATGCCTGATTTAAACTCACAAAGATGAGTCTTCCTTTATTTAGGCTTGGCACTCTCTCCACTGAGCCACCTAGCTGCATTCTATGTGCAAAGTCTCAAATGTTTTAAAATAAGTACACAAGTCTAAGTGTTATTATAATCTTGTTAGCAAAATAAAGTGAATACAGTATAATAAAAAGATCACAGAATTTGGAATTGGAATATTCCAATTCCAGTACTGTTATGTGCTTTCTATATGAGCATTGAGAAAATCATTTCACTTCTTTGTGAATCAGTTTCTTTATCTTGGACAAAAAGGGCTGGACAACATGATAGTTAAGGTTTCTACTAGCTCTAAATTCTACCCTATATAAGATTGTAACTTAAGTGACCCAAAGTATTTCTCTGAAGATAAAGAGCCAGTAACTCCACCTTGTGTAAAACAAATATTTTGTTATCTGAAGATAACAAGGTTATGGTAATTGGGGCAGCTGGAAGGCACAGTGGATAGAGTGCTTATCCTGAAGTCTGGAGGACCTGAGTTCAAATCTGACCTCAGACACTTAATAAGTCCTAGCTCTGTGACCTTGGGGAAGTCACTTAACTCCAACTGCCTCAGGGGAATAAAAAGAAGGCTATGATAGGGAGAGATTAATTTTGTTAATAGGGAACAGGAAAATCTTCATAGTGGACATGGCATCTGAGCTTGAACGACCTTCATAAATCCTTGGGATATCTGGATTATCACATAAATACTAAAAATTGACATTTCATTTTGATTTGAATATATGTACTGTGAATGAGCAATATGCATGGTGCATATGAAAGTTGAGGCTTCTGGGTGGTACAGAATGTTATTAGATTTGAAGTCAGGAAGAATTGAGGATTCTGCCTGAGACACTGTGCGATTCTAGCCAAGTCTCAGGTCTAGTTTCCTCATTTGCAGCAAGAATGGAAAATAATAATTCCCACCACACAGGACTGTGTGAAGTTCAAACCAGATAATGAATACCAAATACTCTGCAAACCTTAAAACACTCCACAAATATTAGTTATTATTTGATTCCAGTTAGAGATTTTGGGTATATTCACATTCAATATTTCCTTCTCCTGTTTCCTATTTCTTCCCTTCTCCAAGAAAAAGAAATGCATCTAAGACCTATAATAATGATCCACAAGACACCTGACTAAAGCAATTCAAGCCATTCCCAATCCATTCAACTCAATAAATGTGTGTAACTCCTAGATTAGAAGTCATTCACATAAGACTCTGCACTTACATGAAAATTGAAGCTGGGGAAGCTTGAAAGAGAAGAAATCTTAGCCTTTTGGCTCCCAGCTTCCAGAGAGAGGACATATGGATGCCTTAGGCAAGATGTTCTACTAGAATCAGAGAATTCAATGATGGATATGATACAATTTGATTTTTAAGGTTTTTGCAATTCATTTGGGAAAAGAGTACACATACATCACCACAATGTAAGGAAAATTGAAATAAGGACAAAGAAATTTGGGTAAAGCAGTGAGGTCAATAATACCTAAGCCTAACCCTAAATTCGCACACATGAACTGGTAATTTAAAAGTTCAATTTCTGGCAAACCTACTAGCTTATCTATTAATTGTATGTAGGTCACTTTTTTCTGTGTTTCTGATCCTTCACCTTTGAAACAGTGATGATAATATTAATCACCCACTCAGCCACTGTTGAAGCTCCTTTTCTCAGAACTTAAGCTAAATTTGAAATTTTAAAATGGATTATTATATCATTTAAGTATCTAGATAAATGTATATTTCAGTTTTTTAGTGCCTCAATAAGGAAATGGATAAAGATTGGATCTGTGACTTTAACTGGTATAGTGAATTTCCTACCAATTCAGGTAAGCACATTTTTCTGCACTTATAGCCTTAGAGTTGCTTAGAGTTCTGAGTGTTGAAGTGACATCCCCAGCATAATAGAGCCAATATAGGCCAAAGTTAAAATTTGATCTTGTCTCTGAGGCCATATCTGTAGCCTCTGTACTCTGCTGTCTTTTAGTGCTTCAGTACTTGTTAAAATAATGAGAATTTGATGCAGGAACCAAGGGAGTCTAAGGAGATGACTGAAAGCTCATTGGATAGAGAGCATCAGGTCTGGAGTCATGAAGATCTGAGTTCAAATCCAAATTTCAGACACTTCCTATCTGTGTGATACTGGACAAATCACTTAAACTCTGCTTGCCCAACTTTCCTTATTCATAAAATGCTGATAATAATAGCATTTACCTCCCAGGGTCATTGTGAGATCAGAGTACAGTAATAATTGTAAGGTGGGACTTTGAGTTAAAAATCTGAGTTCAACCTCTGCTTCATACTTACTAGATGTGGGACCTTGGGTCAGTCAATCTCTGAGTTTCCTCATATTAAAATAACATAATAATAACACCTACCTCAAAAGGTTGTTCTGAGGATCTAATAAGTTAATATATGCAAAATGCTTTGCAAACCTTAAACTAGCCACTACACTCACTGTTCTCTTACTCCTCCCCATCTGGCTCACACTTGGAACATTAGTAAATGAGATTGGGTATTATAACAATAGGAAATAAGGAGGAGAGGAATAAAATTGTAAAGGTGGTATATTGCTCAAGGGAGCAAAGCTATGTGGGGTATGACAGCACAGTTTCTTGCTCAGAAAGAAGCTAATTTCATAAATCCTGCTTTGCAATGGGTTAGCTTTAATCAGATGAGGTCAGGCAAACTACTAGTCCTGCATTTCAGTTCCCACAAGATTTACATTTTATATACTCCTGATATGAATGATAGGAGACTAGCTGCAGAGTTACTGCCTCTGATTCCCATAACCAGTTGAACTGGAAAAATGAGTTGAATATCTTGCAGCGATTGTGTTATTGCATTCATTTACCTGCTCAAGGAAGGATTCGAAGTTTCCCCTGCTTAGCTCTCCTAGAAACAGATCCATTTTTAAAAAAAAAAAAATATGGGTGGATGTCAGAGGTTTAGGCAAACCCTGGTCACTAAGTAGATGTGTTATAATTTTATTATTCATTGTAGTCTTGTTATTAAGTACTTTTAAAAATTACTTATTGATTTCTATGTTAAAGGTAAAAACACTGTATGCAATGTTTCAGTGTATGTGTGTTTCAGGGAGGAACTGACTTCATTATAGTACATTAATGAGTTGGTTTAAATTTTTTTTAAATTTTTTTCCTTGCTAATTCTCTAGTTTTCTAAGTTAACAATTATGATATAGCTGTGTCCTCTTTGCCTAAAGCCTTTAATTTCTCTTATTTTATTGCTATTTTAAGGTTTTTAAAATTTTTTTTAGTTATTTCACATCAGTTCTTTCAGTGATCTAACAACCTCAACATAAAGAAAGAAAAATGTCTATGATATTCATTTGGTTGGGAAACAAACAGAATTTTCACCAGTATCAATATTTTATAAGTATAATTTCATTTCATTAAGTATTTCCCAATTATATATAAAATTATTTTAGCATTGGGTTATGTGTATGTGTTCTCTCTCTCCCTCTCTTTCTCCCCATCCCATCTCATAAGGCAAGTGATATATCAATTAAACATGTGAAGTCATGTAAAACAATTCCATCTTACTCATGTTGTAAAAGAGAATACATATATATCTACACAAGACAAAAAAGGATTTTTAAAAAAGGTATGCTTTAATCTGCACTCAGATTTTCTCTCTTCTTTCTCTGAAGGGGTATAGCATTTTTTTTTTGTCCTAGGTCCTTTGGGATTGGCTTAGATCCTTTTCTAGATCAGAATAGCTAATTAAAAAAAAACCCAGTTGATTACAATATTACTATTGCTATGTACAATGTTCTTCTAGATTTGCTCACTTCACTTTGCATCTGTTTCTATAAGTCTTCCTAGGTTTTTTCCCCTTGAAATTTTTCCACTTGTCATTTTTTTTAGCACAATAATGTTCCAACACAATAATACACCACACCTTATTCAACCATTCTCCAACTGAAGAACATCCTTTTAATTTCCAATTCTTTGCTACCACAAAAACAGCATCTATAAATACTTTTTATATATACAGGTCCTTTTCCTTTTTTATTTTTTAATCTTTTGGGTATGCAGGCATAATAGTATCTGTGGGTCCAAAGTGGTTTTATAACCCTCTGGGCCCAGTTCTAAATTTTTCTCTAAAATGGTTAGATCAGTTCACACCTCTGTCAATATTACATTAAATATTTCAAATTTTCCACATCCCCTCCAACATATCATTCTTCTTTTCTGTCATTTTAGCCAATCTGATAATTGTCAAGGCAATATTTCAGAATTGCTTTAATTTGCATTTTTCTGATCAATATTGTAGTATCTACATCTCATATAGGGGCTATGAATGAAAAAAATGAACTGAACCCATAATTGAAGGAAAAAAAATAAATAGGCTAAACCTCATCTGGAAAGTTGATCAGTACTTTTCGATAATGCCAAGCTTGCAAATGAAACAAAACCCAGTCATTCCAACTTCAAGATTCTTTGGTAATCCTTTCTTTGTTGTTATTCAGTCTTGTCCAACTTTGCCAAGAAAACTCCGAAAGGGGGTCACAAATATACCAGAATGATTTGCCTTCCTTCCCTGGCTCATTTTACAGATGAGGCAAGTGAAGCAATAGGGTTAAGTGACTTGCCCAGAGTTAGTGGGCACACAGCTAGTAAGTGTCTGATGTTAGATTTAAACTCAGAAACATAAATCTTCCTGACTCCAGTGCTGACATTCTAGCCACTGTGCCACCTAATTGCCCTTTCTGGTGTATTTAGCTGTAAATCAAATGATACTATTATTTATGAAAAATAAAAATTGAATGTCACCAAAAGGGAAGCAGAATGACACATGTTGGGTATGACTAGGCAGAAACATTACCAAAGTGTAGTATAGATGACGAGGTATTAAGAATGTTGTCAGAGATATCTGATATTGGAAATATCTGACATTGGAAAAGGAGGTCAGTCTTGGAGCAAGAGTGAAGCTAGGCAATGAACAATCAACTGTAATATCCGTGAAATTCCATAAGGTCAATAGGAAGGTTCTTATGATGATAGGTAAACCTCCTTTTGGATGATTTGTAAGAGGTCATGGAAAAAAGTTTCATGGAATGGGAAAGCCCAGATACACTGCAATCTAAATCACTAGAGAAAGAACATCAATGAGATCACATATTTGTTGAAATACTTATTTTTTAGCTACACATACATATATTTCTTGTTGGTTGAAATCAATATTTTTTGAAAGTACTTTCAATGTTTTTTGGATTATTAGGCACTATGATTTGTATCTTGGAGGAATAAAGCTTATCCCCCTGAATAAAGTTACCACAGCTGAGTCTGACAAGGAATTATTTTTGATACATAAGATAACACCCCAAGATGGATTCTATATATGGAAATCAAATAAGGATAGAGATTTTTCTGGCTCTAGGTTATGGCTCACATGTCTGTTATACAATAAAAAGAAAGAAAAACATGGATTATATTGTTCAGAGAAGCAGTTCAGGGGACTGTTATCAATTTCCCACTTCTGTTCTGAATTTATATAGCTTTAGAAAAATCATCAAAATCTATTTCACCTTTGGTTTTTCTATCTTCAAAATTGGACATTTGTTTCTTTTGTAAAGATCTTAGAATAACTGGTGTGTTAGTAAACAGTTGTGTGAACAGTTCAGACACCTTAAAATATACACACATGTAATATATGTATTTACATACATATGTATACCTATGTATATATGTGTATATACCACATGTACCATAAACACACACAAATGAATGCAGATAAGAATGCCTTAACCTATATGAGACATAAAAGGAAAGACATTTCTCTTTTTTCTTTCCTATTTTTATCCTTATTCTCCACCCCCCCCCAAAAAAAACAACCAACTTAGTTACATGAGTTTCACTTATACATAGATATAGTATCTAACAGCCAATTGGCAGCAACAAAAACATAATTGCTAGGGGCAAAAAATGTATGTATTAAAATACATAAACAATGGACATCCTCTTTCCTGGTCTTCACTTAATCTCTGACTACATCACTTTTGGGCTAGCTAAATTATGACAGGAAACCAATGTGTTGCTATGGCAATGTGTTCAAATTGACCCCCATTCAGAATTTCTCTTTTTTACAAAGGGATTATATTCACCTTACTTGGCCACACAGTTTAGTTTTTACAAAAGGTAAAAGTTGGTTACTTCTTCCAATTTATTAAATTCAACAGATTTTATTAGTCTTTCTGTGCTTGAGGCACTGAACTAGGTATTGGGCATATAAAGTAAACCCAACTCCCTATCCCTCAGGAATTTTACAATCTAGGAGGGAGATACAACTTTCCTTAAGGTTTTTGAAGTTTCACTGGAAGAAGCTATAAAAAAAAGAACTTGCCTCCAGGTCACATACTTCATTCACACTTTTGTCTTTAGCCTTAGTCTGGGTAAAAATCCTCAAAGAAAGTAGGACTGATTCCATTAATCAAAGTGCTTTACTGAAGATAGGCGTTTTTGATCTGGGAAAGATTAGGATTATTAGAACAGGAAAGATTTAGGAACAAATTTCAGAGATTGGCATAGGATCCCTCCATCTCATGTTTGGAAGACTCTGAGGGAGAAAAAAGGAAGAGGCTCCAAGCTGCAGGTTATCTCCCTAGATAAAAGGGCATTTTGGCACTTCAGATGAAAAGAGCACTACTAAAGTGTAACAGAAGGAGCTTAATAGTGAAGGCGAAGATGGAAAAATACTGTAGCTTCTCTTTGAAAGAGTGAACCCAAGAATTTTACATATATTTTAACAGGTATAACATATACTGGATTGCTTGCCATCTAGAAGAGGGGGTAGGGGAAAGGACGGGAAAATTTGGAACAAAAGGTTTTGCAAGAGTCAATGTTGAAAAATTATCCATGCATATGGATTTTTTTTATTTTTAATTTTATTTATTTTGAAAATAAAAAGCTTTAATAATAAAGAGGTCAACCTATCCAGCCATGATACCAGATCCTGACTAGATCCCCAACTCAAATGACTCAAGCAGCAGTTCCATGGCCTGATTATCCAAGTCCAGCAACAGCCAACTTGATTAAGTTCAAGTGAGTTGACCTGACTGAAGTATTGCCTTCTGTGAGGAGCAAACACAGACAGCCAAATCACTGCCTGCCCAGTAGAAAATCCAAACCTTTGGAGGTATCATCCCTGCTCAGAAGCTGAGTGCCTTGTCCATTGCCAATGGTAGTGAATTATGAGATGACCTCCCCAGAGAGAGAAAGGATTTAGAAGCTCTAAAATTCTTGGACCTTAGCCAGAAGTATTCTTCCTATGTGCTTCACTAAGATTATTCATGGCCACTTTTCTCACCGTCTTTGATTTGTGCTGACTGTACAACTGATGTTGGGGAAAATGCTTTGTTAACTACTGTTCTTGCCAGGCTAGCTCAATACTATGGAATGCAACATAATCCATGCTATTGCAAACAACAACAAAATAAAAATTCCCACAACCCCTACTCCCCAAATGTCTACTTAGTGATGATTAAGAAGAACATAGAAGAGTCCCCGTGAGTTTGAATTATTAATTCTAGGTTGATTGCTAGAATCCTAAGAATAGCAATCATCATTCACCAGGGAATTTAACTATCAGGGTGAGTCAAGGGATTGACAGGATAGCTTTTGAGTAGGTATGAGTTTGCAAAATCTTTATATTTGATCCTTACCTTGGGATGGGGATACTATTACTATCCCCATTTTACAAATGAGAACATGGAGGCAGGCAGTGATTAAGTGAATTGCCAAGGATCAAAAACTAGTAACTACCTGAAACAAGAGTTCGAAGTCAAATTTTTCTTATTCCAAGACTTTTTCTATTAATGCATTTAAGGAAATAACTCACTTGTCTTCTTACTCACCAATCCAACAAACTAAATTTGGCTGAGTCCCTGCACCTATCAAGCCAAAGGGTCATTAAAAGTGTGAGAATTCTCTAAGAATTATATTCATTTCTAAAGTGAATGCCTCATTAGCATTTGGGAGGACTTTCCAAAAAATGCCATCAAAGGATGCTAAACCAGTTCATGGTAGCAGGCATCATTATTTTACTTGTAAACCAACTTGAAAGAACATGATGTTTTTACTGAACATAGTACATTATTTTCCTTATATTCCCAGGATTCACAGGAGTGATGCTAGGGTGGATACTTATTCACTAGCTATACACACACAGTGTAGATTATTTAAAATTGATGTTCTACATAATAGCCATTAATTTAAAAATAGTAGCTGCCCACCCAAGTCCCTTCCAGCTATAAACTGATGACCCTGTGAACCTTTTGACATTTCAGCTGTTCTTTGGAAACCAGAAAAAATTCTAACAAAACAGCATCAGGAAAACAAATTATCAATGGGGCACATACTCTGGAATTCTTCCTGCTATACACTACATGCATGAATGACTCTGAAAATAACAGAATGTTATGCATGAGAAACTAAAAGCATAAGCAATTCATATTCAGGCTTGCAGTCAAGGTGCTTGGGTTTTGCTTGCATCAGTAGTCCTGGCAAAAGGCGGCAAGAAACACAATAGGGCTTGAACTAATGAAAAGAAAAATGGGAAGTTAGGGAGGGGGTGGGGGAAAGATCTCTGCACAACTACTAACTTTTCTTCAATGTGCCAACTGTTTGGCTCCCCCCAGTGTCTACTTAAATAGCCCGTTGTTTATTGGCTGGGTAAAAGTTACTGGAAGACTTGGTGGACCAATTTTCCCAAGGCTGTAACCCAATAGAAATGCCAACTAGAGTTTTTTGGCTATAAGCTTGTTACATTCTGCAACTCAAGCCTTTGAGAGCCTTTAGATTCCCACGAAGATTCAGATCTGGACAATGGAGGGTACTCCTGGGAAATGAGGATGGACACAGGTGGGGAAGGGAATACAAATGTGTATGCTATCTAAATGCCAGACACTGCTATATATACTATATATAGCTAATATACAAATATTATACGTTGTTGTCTCATTGACTGATATTACTGATTTGCAGATAGTTTACTTTTGTTAGGCATTCCACTGTCCACCTTTGGTAACATATTAGGCATTCGTCCTATCCTCACTACTTCTTAACCATCTTTGAGAAATAAACATAGAATGATTTCATTCATAGACCTATGATTTCATTAACATAACTCTAAATTAAGTAGCTTCCCCCTTTACAAATGCAGATCAGTACCTGCTCTGCAATTCACATTCTTTGAGACAAATATAAGGTATTGAGAGAGTAATTGATCTATCCAGGTTTAATTTATATTACAGGTAAGACTTGACTCCCCAGGTTTTCCTGACATTGAGACTAGAACTCTACCCATTCTAACATATTGTCTTCAAGAGCTGTACATATAGTATTTTATATCAGTGATTCTCTGAGTCTAACTGAATGCTTCTTAGTAATTTAACACATAAATGGCTATAATAGATTAAAAAGTCTACTAGCAATAAATTTTGCTTAATATTTACTGGAATTGCTCATCTCTGTGATAGGAAACTGAGAAAAATACAAGAAACTAAATGAGAATTTCTGTTCAGGACGTTGCATTTTTTTTTACATGGCAAAAAACAAAGACATTCTTTCTTTGATACAGATTCTGCATCTACACCACTGATCCTTCCTCAATTTTTCATAACAAATAGTATTTTTCATAGCTTGTTTAAAATTCTGACTAGTCTATGCCCATAATTTTGTGACAATGGGCTGTAGTCATGAAACTGTACTCTCTAGGCAGGTTTCAAGCTGAAGTACTATATGATTTTTTTTTAAACCCAAGTAATTATATAATAGTCATTTAATAAAAATGATTTGAAAAAATTTGCACATTTTCAATAGAAGCAATTCACTCAACTTTAATAAGACAAGTTGCTTTCTTCCTTCTTCTGCCTTTCTAATCAGAGGTAGCAGTGTGGGGGCTTGAACATGAGATCAAACTTCTGGAAAGAAATATGCTTTATATCTAAATTTTCCTATTCATCGCATTTCATGGTTTCCTATGACAACCTCAGCGTCAAAGATTTATTCTGGGTAGTTAAGTTATACAACAAAATATATGATGAAAATTTTGGCAAGGAATTTACTTGCTAGATATCTTGCCTGGAACAGGTATCCATATGGAAAAAGCAGAAGGCATCAGAATAGGTAAAGGGGGTGCCAAAAAGCTGTTAGTATTTTTAAAATTTTATTTAGTATTTTATTTCTCCTCAGTGATGTGTAAAAGCAATTTTTAACTTTCATTTTTAAAACTTTGAGTTCCAATTTTTTTCCCTTCTGTCCCCTCCATTGAGAAGGCAAGCAATTTGCTATATATTTTGCATGTGTAGTCGCTCATCCCCTCAAAAAAGCATCAAGATAAATTGAGTTTAAAAAAGTATGCTTTAGGGGCAGCTAGGTGGCATAGTGGTTAGAGCACCAGCCCTGAAGTCAGGAGGACCTGAGTTCAAATCTGGTCTCAGACACTTCCTAGCTGTGTGACCCTGGGCAAGTCACTTAACCTCAATTGCCTCAGCAAAAAGCAAAAAAAAAAAAAAAAAAGTATGCTTTAATCTGTATTCAGACATCATTAGTTCTTCCTTTGGGGATGGATAGCATTTTTCATCACAAGCTCTTCAGAGTTGTCTTGGACTATTGTATTGCTGAGAATAGCTGAGTTATTCACAGCTGATTTATCTTACAATATTGCTGTTACTTTGCACATAGTACCTTTCACTTTGCATCAACTCATGGCAGTCTTTCCCAGTTCCTGAGAGCATCCTGTCCATAATTTTTATAGCAAAATAATATTCCATCATAATAATATATTATATTTTTCATCTATTCTCCAGTTGGTGGATATTCCCTCAATTTTCAAATCTTTGCTCCCAGAAAAAAAACTGTTATAAATATTTTTTTTATACATATAAGTCCTTTTCCTTTTTTGATTTCTTTTGGGATACAAATGTAGTAGTGGTATTGCTAGACCAAAGGTTATAGATGGTTTTATAGTTCTTGGAGTATTAATTGCTTTACAGAATGGTTGAATCAGTTTACAACTCCACTCACAGTGCATCAATGTTCCATTTCTCCCCCTATTCCTTCCACCCTTGGTTATTTTTCTTTTCTGTCCTATTAACCAGTCTAATAAGTGAGGTAGTACCTCATATTTATTTTTATTTGCATTTCTCTAATCATTTTTCATATGGTTATAAATAGCTTTGATTATTTAATTTGAAAACTATTTCTGTCTTTTGATCATTTATCAGGTGGGGAATGGTTCTTATTCTCATAAATTTGATTCAGTTCTCTATGTTTGAGAAATGAGACCTTTATCAGAAAAAAATACCTCAGATCTCCCCCCATATTGCTAATGGTATTTATCTCCATCCTTCCTTTCTTTCCTCTCTCCCATTTCATTTTGTCTCTCCTCTAGTATTTTGTTTCCAACTACCCCCTTCTCTAGTCTGTCCTTTTGTCTATCACCATCCTCTTCTCTTATCCTCTTATACGCCTACTTTGCTGTAGGATAAAATAGATTTCTATACCCAACTGAATATGCATGTTATTCTTTCTTTGAGTCAATTCTGATGAGAACTAGATTTACTCACTCTTCCTCACCACCATCTCTCTTCCCCTCCACTGTAAAAGCTTTTTCTTGACTTTTTATGTGAGATAGAATGGAATAAATTATTCCTCCTTTCCCTTTCTCCCATTATATTCCTCTCTCATCTCTTAATTTTATTTTGTTATTTTATTGTTAATTTTATTTTGTCCTTTCATATTCAGTTTATAACTGTGACTGTCTATATATACTCATAACTGTTATAATAATGAGAAAGTTCTTATGAGTTAACAAGTATCTTGACATATAAGAATATGAACAGCTTAAACTTATTAAATTCCTTTTGATTTATTTCCCTCTCCTGTTTACCTATTTATGCTTCTCTTGAGTCTTGTATTTGAAACTCAAATTTTCTATTTAGCTCTGGTCTCTTCTTCAAGAACGCTTGAAAGTCCTCTATTTCATTGAATGTTAATTTTCCCTCTGAAGGATTATGCTCAGATTTGCTTGCAATTCTTGATTGTAAGCCTATGTCTGTTTTTGCCCTTTGGATATCATATTTCAAACTCGCCAACTCTTTAATGCAAAAAGCTGCTAAATCTCATGTTATTCTGACTGTGGCTCCATGACATTTGAATTGTTTGTTTGCCATATTTTCTCCTTGACCTGAGAACTTTGGAATTTAGCTATAATATCATTGTGAGTTTTCATTTTGGGATTTCTTTCAGGAAGTGATTCTTTTGATTTCTATTTTACCCTCTATTTCTAGGATAGCATGGCATTTCTTGAAAGATGATATCTAGGTACTCCCTCTGTCATTCCTTGCTCCCATTCCTCACTTTGTCTCCCCCCTAGCCCTGACTCTCTTTTGATCATGGCTTTTAGGTAGTCCAAGATTTTTAAAATTATCCCTCATATCTGTGTTCCAGGTCAGTTGTTTTTCCAATGAATATTTCACATTCTCTTCTATTTTTTCATTGTTTTGGTTTTGTTTGATTGTTTCTTGATTTCTCACAAAGGCATTAGCTTTCATTTGCTCAGTTCTAATTTTAAGGAATTATTGTCTTGTGAGTTTTTCTTTTTAATTTCCTTTTCCATTTGGCCAATCCTACTTTAGAGTTTTTTTTTTTCTTCAGTGAATTTTTGTGCCTCTTTCCTTTCCCTTTTGGCCAGTTCTGCTTTGTAAAAGCATTTTTCTCATTGAAAAAGAAAAAAAAAACTCTTTTACTATTTGGCCTACTCTTTTCTAACATGTTATTTTCTTCAGTATTCTATGTTTCTTTTACCAAGCTGTTGACTCTTAATTTATGATTTCCTTGCATCACTAATTTTTTTTTCCTAATTTTTCCTCTACCTCTCTTACTTGATTTTTGAAATCTTTTTGAGCTTTTCCATGGCTTTAGACCAATTCCTATTTATCTTGAAGGCTTTGGATGTAGAAGCTTTGACTTTATTATCTTCTGAGTGTGCATTTTGATCTTTCTTGTCACCATAGGAACTTTCTATGGTGACAATTTTTTCTATTGTTTGCTCATTTTCCCCAGCCTATTTCTTGACTTTTAACTTTTTGTTAAATATGGCTCTGCTTCTAGAGTGAAGGGCACACTGTCCCAAGTTTGAAGGGATTTGAACAGTTGTTTTCAGAGATACTTCTAGGGACCTGTAAGCTTTCAATTCTTTCAAGCTGTTATGATCTAAAATTTGCTACTCTCCTGGCTTGTATTCTGGTCTGTGAGTGATCAAAATCTTTTATGCTCTAGAACTGTGAGGAGGGTCTTTGTTCCACTGTGGCCACAAGTTCTGATGTGCTAGTTTTCCTCCCCACCCTAGAAATACCACTCAATACTGAGACTTAGAACCAGATATGGGCAAAGGAAAAGAATTCTGCCTTGGGGCTATCAGAAACCCCTGTAATTTCCTTCTGACTAGTTATCTGTGGACTGAGTGCTCCAAAATGAGCTGCTGCTGATTCAGTGGCTCTTAAGACCTGCACCTGGTATTCAGCTGTCCTGGAACAGGCTGGACTGTATTCCTCTCTCATCCTGGTATGACAGAACTTTCCTGCTGATCCAAATCATCTTTGACTGGAAAATTATTTCATCCTAACTTTTTGTGGGATCAACTGTTTCAGGAATTGCTTTATGACATTTTTGGTATTTTTATGGCATTTTATGCCACTTAAGGGGTTTTGGGGAGAGCTCAGGTGAATCACTGCCTTTTGTCTACCATCTTGGCTCTATCCCCCAAAAGGTGTTAGTATTATTATATTCAGGTTCTAGATTTGACACAAGACATGATGTGACATGATAATGTGCCAAGGAATTAGGAAGACCTGAGACAAGTCTTTACTGTCTTATACCTTTCTTTGTCCCCAGGAAGCCCTTTTAAAGTTAAGTTGCAGGGCCAGTGGTCATCTGCATTAATGAAGGGAGTTTCCTTATGCCAATAAAATCACACATCTGGTTCTAAATCTAATCAAAAAAACAGTTATAGGGCACAAACTCCTATGCCTCAATTTCTCTTTTTTAGCAAAATTTTAGGAGTTGCAATATGACTAACATCTATAAAAATATTCTCATTATATAACTTATACTCCTAGAACAATTTGGTTTCAATACAGATGTCCCACTCCATTAAAATGTACTTCCTCATCTTGATAAATATATGGTGATTGTAAGATAGATGAGGATGAAATAAGCATTTATTAAGCAACCATTTGACAGGTAGTATGCTAAGCTCTTTACAAATAATCTCATTTTATGCTCATAACAACACTAAGAGATAAGTGCTGTTTTAATCTCCATTTTACAGATACAGAAACTGAGGTAGATTGAGATTAAATGATTTGAGCAGGATCACAGAGCTTCTAAGTATGTGAGACTGGAATTTGAATTTAGGTTCTTTCATACTGTAGGCTCACCAAGCATTTTATCATTCCACTCTAGTTACAAATCAGACAAATCTGGTTTGCAGAGATAGACACATAGCACTTCTCTGTTCTTTCTTGAAAGGCAGAGTTACATTTCTGAAAATACTACCCACTTGTTTAATATTATTCACTTTTCCAGATTCTAAAAAAAATCCTTAATTGTATTTTCCATTCCCTTTAGGGTTATGCGTGCTAAAAGATGAGTGAGATGATATATGAATGGAAAAATATGCTTAGCTGTAAGCAAGCAACCATGGTGTTCAAAGGAACTTTTCTAGTGCTTGAATGAGTAATAAATTTTCACAGGCTGATAAAGAAAAAGGAGAAGATAATCAAATCATCTTCTATGGCATAGGGTACAATATTTTTCTCTCTCTTAAAATGACTAATTCTCTATATTCTTTGGATTTCTTCAATTCTTTGCATATTACATGAACTTTTCTACTTTATAAGGGATAATTTGGATTTCAATTCTACCTCATACTTTTATTAAAATAATTCCAATCTGCACCCATAATTAACATTAGCACCATGAACTTATTTCTAGATTTTAGAATTTTAAACTATAATATATTTTTGAAAGGGCAATGAGAGGGTAATAGATTGGTAATTATGAATAACAGAAAAAATAGTTCATATGCTCCTGCAAACCTATATTTTTTCTTATAAGTCATATAGCTGACATACACACTTAACATTAAATTTATACACTAGTTTCATAGTCACAGCAATGCAGAAATTAATTAAGCAATAGTAGTTATGCATTAAAAGGGGCCAATGATTTTCTTCATTATTTTCTATCCCCTCACCAAAATAATAATTTATATACAAGTTCTCAGAGCCTTATTTAATTTTAGTTTACACATGAGCATCCCTATGCAATAGATAAGCAACATATGGTTAAAAGAGACCATTGTGAAATTCCAAATAGAGACAATGAAAAAAATTCCATAAAGATAAGTGGAAAACACTTGAATAATGACCCTATTCTAATTAACAAAATAATGTTTTGCATTCTTATAGTTTACATTGCACTTTTACCATATCTCATTTGCTTTTACACTAATCCTGTTAGAGAGGAGTGTATATAGCATTGCCAAGAGTCATCCATGATTTAAGGTATTCAATAGATTCATATTAACTCATCATGATAGTTCATGAAACAATATCAATATATCTATTTTCTTTCTCATCAGCAGAAGATGCAAATAGTTCAAATCAGAAGCATTTAATGAAATAACTTCATAATATTTGTGATTGAACATTCCTCCCATAAATCCAGGGCATGTTCTGCCACCAATTTGTATACCATCAACTTGGAAAATGAGTTAGCGTAGTTATTACACATGATAAGCACAGATATGGAACATAGACATATTATTGTAATACTTACTTTTGACACTACCCAGATCCAGAATGGATTTTTAAATGTAATCCCTTTCTTTTTTTTACTACAGATGAGAAAACTGGGGTTCTGGGAAAGGAAGTGACTCAAAATGTTCTAACAGTTTAGAAGTAGAGTAAGAATTAGAGCTAAAAGTTCCTGGATGTTAAATAAAAAGCCCATTTTCAAAGAATACACTATCCTTCAATCTCATGAGAATAAATTAAGAGTGAAAGGTTTCCAAATTGAAATATGTATGCCAGAAAGATAGAAACATATTTTACTATTTGGTGGGAATTGTTCCTTTGTGGTCTTTCCAATAGACTTAAAACTTTATTTGCTTATTAGGTAAAAGTGTACTGAACAAAGATAAGAGTCTTTTCACTTTTGGATGATAATTTTTTTGGAAAAAACCGTATAGAAATGCTAAAGTCTTTCTTTAAACTTAGTGAAGCTTGATGATAATTCACCAAAATTGGCTTTCTTTATAAGGAAAATGATATAATTAAATAATTTCTGAAAAACTCAGACTTATGGAATCTTGGGGTTGGAAGGAACTTTCAAGTTCATCCAGCTCAATTCTTATTTAAAACAAGAATCATCTTTAAAAAAATAGAAGTTATCCAACCTGTGCTTGAAAACTTCCAATGACATTGAACTGATTACATCTGAAAAAAAGCCCAATTGGATGGACTTCACCATTTGTCAGAGAATCTCTATGTTTTGTTGCAATCTGTTTACTGTAACCTTAACCAATTTGTACTAGCTCTGCCTTTTGAGACTACATAGAATAAGTCTAGCTCTTTTTCCATATCGAAATTCTTGAAACCATGAACATATTAAGTCTCTTTTTAAGATGAAATCTAATCAGCTCTTTTAACATGATTCTCACATAAACTGATTTTGAATGTCCTTTTTTATACTGGTTGTCTTGCTCTGGACAAGTTGGTGGTGAAAGTAGGAAGAAGGTAGATCAGAAAGAAAAAAAAAAACCCTTGTTCCCTTAGGCAACGCCAGAGGTAATAATGACAGTTTTAAAAAATCAATAGATTATATTCTGCACTTGAGACTATGATAAGCATTCTCTATGTATAAGACAGAGGTAATAAATGTTCCCTGTCTACAAAGGGCTTATAATCTAGTTGGGATATTTATGAGAGAATAAATCAATAAGAACAATCATACACATGTACCTATGAAATAACGATTAATATCATCATTATTTACTATCATAGCAGGGTGTCATGAACCCACAACTAGAGAAGGGTATATAGTTTGCAATAATTTGTATAGTACTGCACTAATTGTATGCATACACACACATGCATTCACACATACATATTGCATAGTATTATACTAATTGAATAGTATAGCACAATCAACTACAATTAATTTCAGAAAGAAGAGGATAAATGATGTTGTAAGAAGTCAGACTTACAGAATTATGAGAAATGGACAGGTATACTTCAAGCAAGAAGAACAACAAGGAAATTTTAAGAACTTGAAGCCAGGAAATCTAGCTAGCAGCATGACAATGTCATTTACTTAGCTTGCCTTTGTCAATTTGTACAAAATAGAAAAATCACATCTATAAACTAGATAAATTCAAATCTATAAATTAGACAAATCTTGCACTAGATGATCTCTGATCCCATTAACATTGCGGACTTCTATGATTTTACTATGTAAGTCATTGCTCATGGTTTCTCAGATTATATATGCTCTTCAATATCAGGTACCAGGCTTCTGATTCAGTACCCTACCACTATGCTGCTTCTCCTGTAACAGTGCTTAACTAACCAATGTTTGTTATTTTTTAAGATGTTTTTGTGAAATATCAAAGAAATTTCCATAATCAAACTAAAATTCTACATTGTTAAAAGATTAAGATAGATATGCCCTCTGGCAATATGCAGATCTCTATGAAAATGTGATGTTTTGCTATTTGTCCAAATTGATTATATACCAGTGGTTGCTTTTTTTTAATTCTACTAACTTGCAGAATTATGCTCTGCAAAGTAATACATAGGCATAGGGGACCTTAGGTTCATTTCAACACTTTCCAGTTCTATATCACCAATTTACTTGCTGAAAACCTCTACCTGGATGTCCTATAGGCATCTCAAAATCAGTTTTTCCAGGTTGGAACTATTTATCTCGACCATTTACATGCATCTCTCCTCTAAACTTCTATTTCTGGAAGTTACTCAAATATTCAATCTAGGAGTCATTCTTGATCCTTCTTTCATTCCCTCCAAATTTTTCTGCTGATATCCAATCTCCCAATACTAACTATCTTTCAGACATGTTGAACTATATGTAGAGCAGGTACTTAAACTATCTTTCTACTGATCTTTCTTATAATGTAGACAGCTATACCATCTTTCCTGTCTTTCAGGTTCACAACCAAGGTGTCATCCTCAACTTCTCACTATTTCTTAACACCCTTCCAGTGTCCCTTCCCCCATCCAATCTGTTATCAAAGTTTATTTGACTTCCACAACACCTCTCCAACATGTCCTCTTCTCTGCTCTGAAATTGCCTCTACTCTGGTACATCATTTTATGTCTATACTTGTTGTCAAGTACCTGCTGGTAGGTCTGCTTGCCTCAAATATTTTTTCCTTCCTCTACCTACATTCAGCCATTAAACTAATTTTCCCAAAATGCAAGTCTGATCACTTCACTCACCTACTCAAACTTCAGTGGCTCCAAATTGCCTCCAAGAACAAATACAAAATTCTCTATTTGCTCTTCAAAGTCCTTTATAGCCTAGCTCTCTCCAACTTTTCCAATCCTATTCTCCACATGTACCCTTTGATACAATGACACTGACCTCCTTTCTTTCCCACAACCAAGATTCTTTCTTTCTGAGCTCCAAGTCTTTTCTCTAGTTGTCCTCTATGCCTGGAATGCTCTCCCTCTTCATCTTTTTCAACCATGTTCCCTGAATCCTATAAGCCCTAACTAAAAGCTTTTTCTGAATTCCAGTGCCTCCATTCTGTTCCTTACTCTCTCTATATCTTTCATAGTTTGTATATATTTTGTTTGCTTGTCTCCTAAATTGGATTCTGAGCTTTTTTTTTTTTTTTTGAGGGCAGGGACTATCTTTTTGCATCCTGAAGGCTTAGCTCAGTGTCCACCACATAGTAGGTCCTAATTAATGTATATTGATTCACAAATATCTAACCAAGTGCCAAATCTTATTCTATTATAACAAAATTTCATGTACCTGTTCCCTTATTTCCTGACAGGCCACAACACCACTATCAGGTTTTTGTGATGATTAGACTAGACAAGTACAAGAGCCATTTATTTTGTTTCCCTGTATCCAGTCTCTTCCTTCTCCAAATCATCCTTTACACTGAAATTTTATAAAGAATAGGTCTGATTAGATCACTTCCCTCATCAAAAACTTCAATAGTTTACTGTTGCCTCTGTGATAAAATTTCTCAGCTCGGTCACATTTAAAGCCCTTCACAATTGGCTTTGACCTACTTTTCCAGATTTATTTCACAGCATGCCTCCTTTCTTACACTATTCCAGTCAAGTAAGAATGCCTACTATTGTTAAAACTTTACATTTTTATCTTCTATGTCTATACCTCTGCTCAGTCTGTTCTTAAATCCTCCATTCCTACCTTCTAAGAATTCCTCTTTAAGTTTTCAGAGTAGTCCTATGATCTCATTATAAATATTGCTCATGGAAACTCTCAGTGAGGCAACTCCCTTTGCAACTCACTGATTTACTTAAGCATTTATTATTAAATACTATGTGCCCAGTACTGTGCTAAATACTGGTAATATAAAGGCAAAAATCAAAATTAAAAGGACCCTGCTCTCAAGGAGCTCACATTCTAATGAAGGAGATGAAAAGGTATTTATAAACAAGCTATTTTTATTGATAGTATTTGGGCACTGACTGAATAATGGCATTAAAATCAAAGTCAAAGATGACAACTAAGTTATAACCTGCCTGACTGGAAGCACAATAGGACCCTTGACCACGATAAGAAAATCAGGAAGAGAAAATTTAGGGGAGGATAGAGAGGTGAAAAGGTAATGAGTTCAGCTTTCAATATCTATATGACATCAAGGTATCTAATAGAAAGTTGAAAAGAGAGAGTTGGTTGCTGTTGTTTTTTGTTAGTTTTGTCTGACTCTTTGTAACTCCATTTGGGGTTTTTTTAGTTAATAAAGTAGAATGATTTGCCATTTTTTTCCAGTTCATATTACAGATAAGGGAACAGAGGGTTAAATGAGGGGTTGAGGCTGAATTTGAACTGAAGAAAATGAGTCTTCCTGCCTCCAGGTTTGGCACTCTTCATAGTACCACCTTACTGCTCCTAGGAGAAAGGTTAGGGTTGATAAACAGATTTAGGAATCATCAGCATAGAAGGTAATTGAATCCATTAGAATTCATGAGATCATCAAATGAAATAAGGTAGAAAGAGAAGAGAAGAAGGATTAGGATAAAGCTTTGAGGGACATTGAGGTTTAGTGGATAAGATCAGGATAAAGATCCAGCAAAGGGGACTATGAAGGAGTAATTGGTTAAATAGGAAGAGAATCAGGAGAGAGTGATGTTAAAATTACCTAGAGAAGAGAATATCAAGAAGAAAAGTCATTAACAGTGTCAAAGACCACAGAGATTAAGATGGTAAAGTAAAAGCAGGAACTGGTTTAGCTCCAAATTCCTTTAACTAATGACTCTAAACAAATTTTAAAGCAAAAGATGGAGCAGAACATTTTTCAGTCAAAGACAACTTAAAAGGTTAGCAGAAAAGATCTGTGGAATTAGGGTGGAAGCCCATTGCATAATCCCAGAGCAGAAAATTTCAGAGTAGCTCCAGCCTCAGCCTTAGCCCCAGCCCCAGTCTCATGCCAGTATAGTAGCAACAGGTTTAGGACCTCTGAATCAATGTCAGTCTGGTGGTTTCCAGATCTTTCAGCCCAGACACACCAAAGAAAATTTGGAAGGTCAGCAGAAAAGGTCTGTGGAATCAGAGTAGGGGGCCCAGTGCAATTTCAGGCCTCCCCAGCATAGCTCCAAGTTCTCTTTGGTGTCTCTGGACTGCGAGACACCAGTACTGACACTGATTCAGAGGTCCTTCTTTGCTGAAGTTGGAGCTGAGACTGTGTCAATGGGTGGGAGTCTGGTATGGCATTCCTAGCAGATCCCCAGTCAGCAGAGTCCCAGCTCCAGCCAGCACACTAGTTTTACAAGCTACAAAGGGGTGGGGACACTCCTAACAATTCCAGAGCAGAAAGGAGGGCTTGTAGTTAGGTCCCTAGAAGGATCTCTGAAAATAGCTTGGGACACTGTACCCTCCACCCTGAACACAAAGGCTTCTTTTAATAAAGAATTAAAAGCTGAGCAATAAGTTAGGAAAAAGAGCAGACAACAGAAAAAGATTCTGACTATAGAAAATCTCTTTGGTGACAAGGAAGATCAAAATACGCACTTAGAAGATGATAAAGTCAATCTCCAACATCCAAAGCCTTCAAAGGTTAGAGAGTTATCAAAAAAGAGAAGACTGAGAAAATGCCATTGGATTTAGTAATAAAGAGATCATGGTAACTTTGGAGAGAACAGTTTCATTTAAATAATGGAGTCAGAAGTCACACTGAATAGAGATAAGAAAGTGAGAGAGGAGGAAGTGGAGGCACCAATTATAAATGGCATTCTCAAGCAGTTTACCAACACAAGGGAGGAGAGGAAATCATATCAAGAGAAAATGGCACTATCAAGCAGTAAGGACTTGCATTTGCATTGAGTCTTAGAAAGTTTTCTTAAAGTCCTTCAATCTCTTTAAAGTTTTATCATATCAACTAATCCTTTTTTGACCTCATTAGTTGCTGGCACTTTCTTCCTTAGATTGACTTATACCTTTCATTTTATTTAACCCCTGTATGATGAAAACCTTTGGAAGGTAGGAAATGCTTTTGATTACCATCGTACTCTTCACCACCCAGGGTAGTACTTTATATAGACTAGGTGCTTAATGCTTGTTGAGCTGATAAAATAATTGCCAAAGAGGACTATTTTCTTAAAGTTAATAAAAATGATTGCATGATCTTGGCAAATTATCAATATGATAGTTCTCCCCAATTTCTGAGATTTCATAAGACACTATGGAAAGGGGATAAATTGGAGGCAATCTAATTAAAGACATAATCTTGCTTAGGAGATTGTGCCCTCATAGCTTGGCTGAGAGTGAGGAGGTAAAGGGGACTCTTTCCCTCATTCTTAGGTTTTAAGCAGTTAATCTTTTGAACAAGTTATTCTTGGACCCTATGGCTAAAAAGGAAGTTGAATCCTCTGTTCAAGCTTTTTTATGTATATGCATATTTATATATACATTTTTATATGATTTCAAGCTCAGTAGTCAATGAAAAGACTTTTCTTTGCCTTTCATGTAGGGGGCAGGAAATAAATTACAGAGAATTTGCATGCTCTGAAATGAAAGAAGGAGAAGGACCCTTTCATTATTTATGCTTGGAAGCAGAGTCTCCAAGCATCAACAATGGGTTAGATTGAGTCAGGGCAGACTGATCAAAGGACTAAATCTCTATTGGTCAGTTCTGAATTACATTAATAAAATAGTTTATTCTTGTTACTTTGCAACAGTTACACAACCACATGATGACTATTTCTGTAAAATGTGAAACTCTCTAAGATGTCAGTTCTGTTCATCATTTGGATCTCTTTAATGTGGTGACCAAAATCCCAACTGGCACATTATGTTATTATATTGACTGATTGTTTTGATATTGTGAGCAGAAAGAATTCAGGATATTGTATGCATTATACCTGAATTGAGGGGGAAATTTGATAGAATCAATTCTCGGAATTATGTAAGCAAAAGAATAGGTTAAATTATTGAATTTTTTACTTTTCAATTGTTCGCTTTGATAATGTTAAGAAATAGTCTTTTTGAGGCTGTGTGCAACAGATAACTCATTTCTATGTAAAAAGAGATAATGATGCATAAGAAAAAATTAAAGTTAACCAATGATATGCAACTGTATACTTTGCTATAAGTATTAAACTTTATAAAACCACATTTCTCCTGTATTTCCCTTCTTGTTGGGTAATTACAATGAATTATGTGACATGTTATAAACCAAGGTAAATCAACCCCACAAACAAAAATTCAAGAATTTCCCAGTTTTTCAATAATCCCATCACTGGATCCAATGCCACATCCTGTATGAAGTCTTTCCTGACCTCCTCAATCAGAAATTAATTCATGTAATGAACATTAATCAAGCATCTATTGCCTATAGAGTATTGTGCTGGGTGCCAGAGGACTACAAATATAAAATTAGAGTCTTTGCTGCAAAGTTTATAGACTAGTCAGGAAAAATAATCTTCAAGGACACATAGAGATGTCAGGTTCTTTCCTAAGTACATTACAAATACTCATTTGATCTTCTCAATTATCTTAGGAGATAGGTGCTATCATTAGACCCATTTTACAGTTGAAGAAATTGAGGCAGATACAGGTTAAGTGACTTGCCCAAGATTTTCACACAGTTTGTGAGGCCTGATTTGATCTAAGGTGTCCTGACTCTGGGTCTATTACAGTGTCTACTGTGGACTAAAGAGGGAAGACTATCTTATATTTCAAATAGTCTTTGTATGCTGTATTCATTAACGCTTTTATCATGTTTTATTCTCCATTGTTGTAATCTGTATGCTATATTTTAATTATTAAATTGTAAGGCTGAAAATGTTTTATTTATTCTCAGTAGTTCTTGGTTCACAGTAAACATTTGATAAATATTAAATTGAACTAGATAAGTTCATATGGAGAACTGAAGAGCATATCTGATAATTAGTATGGATATTGGCTAATTAGTGTTCAGAAGATGAAATGCTAAAAACATGGAACTATAGAAGGATCAATTTCATTACTGGAATGTATTTGAAAAATGATCAAGAGAGAGAAGTTTAACATGGAGCTTAAAATCATAAGAAATTTTAAAATTATGATTATTCATCTTTGGAACAAAGAGGGTTAATGTCAATGGCTTAACAGATTTTTCTGTTGAGATAATATGATTAAATATTTGAGACGATGAAAGGAACATTTGAGTCCAGAATTGGAACATGATGACTTATTTCAGTAAATTGAAAGTTAAAATATATGAAACCAAATATTTTAAAAAATGAAATGTTTTTAACATGAAAATTTATTAAGAGGTTTTTGATGAGGTAAGTGCAAACTCTAAATAAAGGTGATACAATTATATTTCTGAACTGTGGCAATAGGCCTGATCAGTAAGTCATTCATTGGGTGAGGGACTTCTAAATGTGGCTTGCTGAATAACTGCTCATCTGGCTGTTAGTAAGTCACTTAAATTAAGTCATGTAAATAATTTTCAAGGGAACATTGGCCACCAAAATGCTCTTTTATTGGCAAATTTTGAACATGGTTCAATTCATTCCTTATGAGAGTCATTTCCTCTTCTTGTTTTCTTTATGAACAGACTAAGATAATTTAAATATCTATATGAACAACTATACTCAAATCCCCCTCTTTGACCCCACACACAGAAAAAAACTGAAAGTAAAGAAAGGCAGATTAAGTTATAAGCTTTTCCATTAGCCTTAATAAGATAGTAGATGCCTAATAAATACCTGTTGCCTGGCTAACTTTCTAGTTCTCTCTTTAATTATTTTAGACTGAGCACATGAACCAATGCTTGCTTTTATGGAAAATTTAAAAATAATCTATTGTTTAGTTTCCTTAATAATAACATGGGAATAGCCATGGGAGGCAGCTAGATGCAGTGGGCAGAATGTAGGATTTAGAGCCATTAATGTCTGGATTCTACCTCTGCTTTTGATAAACTGTGTAAATCACTCATCCTTTCTCAATCGCAAAGAATCACATTTTTAGAGTTGGGAAGAACCCAATTGGCTATTTTTAAAAATTCCTTATCTAAAAAAGAATCCCCACTATAGCATATTGCACAAGAGATAATCTAACTTCTTCTCTGGATGGGGGAAACACCACCTATTTAAGCATTTTCTTTTTGTACAGTTTTGATTGTTGGAAATATTTTTCCTAAAAATCAAACCTATATTTACCTCTTTTTTGAAACACCCACTTATTGCTCTTTATTCTGGTCTGTGGAATTGAATAGAACACATGTAATCTCTCATAAGATAATCCTTCAAATATGGTTTTAACATTATCTTTTTTTCTCTAAGCCAAACATCCTGGATTTTTTGAAGTGGTCATTATTTGACATATATTCAAGGTCTTTAATCATTCTGCCTACTTCACTTATGTCTTGCTAGTATCTTCATTGAATACAAGTGCCCCAAAGAGAACATAATATTCCATATATGATTTGAGCAGAATAAATTTTACAACTTATTTATTCTTGGAAGATAAGCATCCTTTAACATAGATCATGATCATATTAGCTTTGTTGGCTAACACATTACACTGATAACTCATAATGAGCTTGCATGAAATTTCTCAGATATTTTTACAAACTGCTCTCTAATCATACCTGTCCCATTGTAGACTTGTGAAGTCTATTTTTGGACACAAGTGTGAGATTCTACATAGATTTCTACAGAATTTCATTTTGCTAGATTCAGCCCAAATCTTAACCTGTAAAGATCTATTTTCTCATCTATATCATTTATAAGGTAATAATGATATGGTACCTACCCAACAGGGATAGTGGGTGGCCCTATATAAACATTAATTGTTCTTAATCATCAAGTGGTATTGTCTACTAGATACAGTTTACTCTAACAGAAATGTAGGAGATACAAGGATAAAATGACATAAAAGCAAATAACGTTTATACTTCAGCTATATAGACCTAGCTGGAATGCTAAATAGGAATAATTTTCACTTTTAATAAAGGAAGAAGACAATAGAATTATAGCATCTATATGCTTCATATAGCCAACTTAGTTTTGGCTAAGTTAAGGGAAACAATATAGTTAAACTTCTAAGAATGCACAGAATTGTTTTTATGGATTAATTTAAGCTCAATTGCCAAAACAAATTTGGCCTCTCATTATCCTCAGTTTTCATCCATCACTGAAGGATGGCTCTTTTCAGATTTATTCTTTTTGTTTATTTAAAGGAACAGGATTTTCCAATGAGCTCTTGTAATGTTAAAAATCACTTCCATGATATATTGAGTTTACATTACAAACAAGTTAAGATTCCCAGTCTGTCAGAGCTCTTCTCCTAGGATACCAAGAAAAAGCAAAGTTCAGCTAAACTGCACAATTAATTCGGGATCACTTCTGAGTGGAGAGGAAAGGTTGTTTTAAGCTGTTCTGTTCTCTTCCTAGGGATTTAAGGTCAGTTTCAAGAAGCAAAATTACTATTCTCTTAAAGTTGTCTCTCCTGATTTGTATTCCTGTAATTATCTCTTCAGATCCTCTTCCTTTTTAACTTGTAAACTCAGCTAATAAATCAATTTGAAGATTAGCTACATGTAAATATAACTATCTAGACAGCAGGAGGGACAGGAAAATGGATAAAACTGGGCAATTGCTAAATGATGGTCTTGCTAATACAATGATTGTGTTCTACACAAAGGAAGCTGAACCTGAGGTCTCTGTTGTCCTTTATAAGAGGGAAAGTTAGAAAGTATCTCTTGCTTTAGAGAAGTCTTCCCTTGAATTCAGGTTTTTTTTTTTAAATAAATATTTGTGGTTGTACCTTTTCACTGAAAGAAAAGTGAATTTAATAGGTAAGTAGAAGATCAGAAGAACAAGTTGACTTTTGAGAAGTTTGTCCCCATGACTTTTCTGGATGCTTTAGCCTTTTTAACTATTGTCTTTAAGAGGCTTTAGAGTAGAAAGGAGAAACACTTTAAAGAAAGCACTGAAATTTGCTGAATAATGAATAACAGCCCGAGCCAATACTTAATTTTGCTATTGATTTTTATTTTTAAGGAAGAGGTCAGAATGGCACCAGGTTTAAAGTTGTTTTTCACATAGTAATCAACTATGTTGGAATCAAAATACCTTCTTTTTATTTCTTCCTCTTCCTCCTTCCAGGGTCACATTACATTTAAAAATTAATAAATAAAAGTGGGTTGACTAATTTTGTTTTCATAATTGTGGTGTTTCATGAAAGAACCTGAACACCATGGAGGACTATAAAATAAAAACTGGGAATTTCTGCAGTTGGGGCTTCATTATTATTATTATGGGTTTATAAATATTTTAATGAGGAAGTTTTCCATGTACTTATTTATGGATGCATAATAGAAATATAAACATGTACTTGTTTGTGGGAATAGTTTGTGAAGTTAGACTGACAATAGGAGACTTTGTATAAGAACTTTCTAAATCTTTGCTACTCTGATTTTATCTTATTTCTTCATTGATTATATCTTAGTATGTTATTCATAAAATATTGCACACTTTTCTCATGTTCTGTACGACTAGATGAGTTAATCTTTTAGTAACTCCAGTCAATATAGTTGCTGTTCTGAAATTATTCAGAAAAGTAGTAATAATAGGATAATCAGGAAAGACATCTTACAGGAGGCTACATAGGATTTGAGCTTTGAACTGAGCTAAGGGTTCCAAGAACAAGAGCCAAGAAAGAAAGCATTCCAGGAATGGATATGAAAAATGGAAAGCTTCATATGGGGGTTGGCAAATAGGCCAATTTGGCTGCAATGCAAAATGCATGAAGAGAAATAATGTAAAATCACTTTGGAAAGATAGGTTGGAGGCAGACTGTGAAAGGCTTTAAATGTCAAGCAGAGAAGTTTACATTTCATTCTAGAGGCAAAGGGGAGCTTCTGGAGCTTCTTGAAAAGGAGAATGACATGGTCAAACCACAGGTTTGGGGCATCAATTCAGAAGCTTTGGTGATGGAATGGAGAAGAAAAAGATGGATGGATGGAGATCTCTTAGAAGACTAATTCAAAAATCCAGGCGAAAGATAATGATGACCTGAATTTAGGTGATTGTAGTGCATTTGAGTAGAAAGAAGGGAATGGATGTGAGAACTGTTGTGAGAAAAAAAAATTTTTTTTGAATATCTGGCAACTGATTGAATATGCTGGGAGAGGCCTGGGGGAAGAGGAGTGAGAATGAAGGTTATGAAAGTGAGAAAATGGTGCTGCACTTAAGAGAAATAGGAAAGTTTTATTTTCTAGCTTAGCTGAGAGATAAAGTTTACAGTAGAGGTTGGAGTGAGATCACGGAGGGCTAAAAAGACCAAACTAATGGGCTTGCATTTTACTTTTTAGATTATGTAATTCTATTGAAAAATTTAAATAGAGGGTACAAAGTAATATTTTAAGAATATTGATCTAATGGTAAGTGTCCAGGATATATGGAAAAGGGTTTGTAAATCTGGTGAAGCTTATAGGAGAAATCCCTTCTTAAAATAATGCTTTTCAATGTATAAAAATATATAACTACAAAAGAAAATCAATTATATTGAGATGCAACTATCACAATTAAAAACAAAACCAAATTTTCGAACTCTAGGTTAAGAACTTGTCATCTAGAGGTAAACTGACACACACCTGGAATATAGTTGAAGTTGTTTTTATTGTTGTGTGTAATGGGAATAAAAAATGTAGGATGACTATGATAAAGGGTAAGATTAGATAGAATGAGTGAATATTTATTATAGACAAGAAACAAAGAACCACTCCAGTTTGAGCAATAACCTTGAAATTTGTTCCCCTGATTCTAGTCTTTCTTCTTTGCACACTGTTTTCCACACAGCTACCAGAATAGCTTTCCTAGGGCACAGGTCTCACCATATCACTCTTCTGCTCAATAATCTTAATGCCATAGGATAAAATACAAAATTCTCAATCCAAGTTTTAAAGCCCATTGTAATCTGACTCTTATTGGATTTGTCAGTCTTATTTTATCATACTCCTGTTAACATAGCATGTGTTTCAATCAACTAGGCACTGATCAACATTCCATCTCTAATTTTCACAGGTTTTGCAAAGGATGCACACACTTTTCCTTTCTCACATCACTTTTTCCTTACCGGTGCCTCTCAGAATCTTCATCTGTCTCCAGTCCTCAAGCAGATACTGCCTCTTCCGTGAAGGTTTCTCTTAATTTACAATCCTTTCCCAGTTGTTAGTGCTTCCATCTGCCTAAAAACCTTGTATTTACTCATTTAAATAAATGATATAAGAGACAGCTATGATATATCAGATAAAAAATTAGCCCAGGAGGCATCTAGGTCGTGCAGTGGATAGAACACTAGCTCTACCCATTTGTGAGGACCTGAGTTCAAATTTGACCTCAGACACTAAACACTAACTGTGTGAGTGTTGGCAAGTCACGTAACCCCAATTGCCTCAGGGGAAAAAAAAGAACTAGCCCAGGTGTCAGTGAGCCATGGTTTCAAAACCAACCTCTGTGTGTACTAATTATGTGATCCTTCTTGAATTACTTAACCTCTCACTTCCCACTTCCCCCACATGTGATTCTTTCAGACTTTAGGTTTCAGAACAATACTGATCTGCATTGGCAGAAGAATTGTGTTTTGGTTGTGGTGAGGAGAAACTGAAGGGTAAACTACACCAATGCTTTCAGAGGCCTGTCTCCACCCCCACTTGAAAAAAAGGATCTGTAGTAAGTTCTTTGAGGGCAGACACTGTCCTTATATTCTATTTTTCTATTTACTCACAGCACTAAAGATAATACCTGGCATACAGTGAATACTTAACAAATGTTTGTTGAACTGAATTGAATGAAATAAATGATGAGTCAAAATTTTAAGTCTGAGTTACTTATAGAATGAACATACTATTGCTGAGTATAAGGAAATCATAGAGGGGATTGGGTGTAAGAGCAGAAGTATATATGCTGAATTTGAATTAGGGCACCTGAATGAAAATGTTAGCAATATCATATTCATATATGTTAACCAACATAAGCCAGTGAGTGTCAAAAGATTTGTACTCTTTTATAGATACAGTATAGGACTAGGGGCAAGGAAATGAAATGTTCTTTAGCTGAGATTATTTCAATAGCAATAACACAAAAAATTGAAAGTGTTCAAATTATTTTCCCCCACATAATAAATACATATTTTATTGCTTTTGAGCTACTGCTATTGAGCTATTTTTCCTTCTTCTCATCCATTGTATTATATCAGGGCTTCTTAAACTTTTTCCACTTGTCCTCCTTTTTCACCCGTGAAATTTCTATGTGACCCTATCTTGAATCTGAGCCAAGGTGTTTCTGGCATTGATCATGCATGTATAGTTCAAAGGGCACTTGTGTGTTCAGAACCAATGCTAGCATAAAGTCATTCAAAGCAACATGGGTACGTATTGCAAGAAATACCTTGAATTCATTATGCTTGATTTTGAATAAATTTTTGACTATTGATCTCAGAAACCTTTTACTGTTGTCAAATTTTTGAGACCCCCCCACATTCAGTTATGTGACCTCATATGGGATCACCACCCACAGTTTAAGAAATTTTGATCTAGATCAATCAACACTAAACAATTATCCTTTCTTCCACTGTCCCATCTTCTAGCCTTAACATGAATACTCCCCAGTGAAAAGAAGTCCACCAATTCTAGTGGAAGCCTATTGCATTTTGGGGAAGTTTTTTTTTTGTATAGTTAGTCTAAAACTACTTCTCTGCATCTCCTAGTTCTGCCATCTCATGGTCAGCAGAACAAATTTAGTCAAAAGAATCTTTCATATCTTAACTTTTCAAGTCCTAGGACATTATCATGAATTTCTGTCTTTTATTCTCTAAGTTAAGCACCCTAAGTTCCTTCAGCTAAGTTTAATATTGAATGGTTTGCATTCATCTCATTCATTGTCCTGGTTGGTCTCTTCTGTATACTTTCTAATTTGTTTCTATTCCTCCTAAAAATGAACACTGTTGTGGACTTACCAGTTTGGAGCACAATGTAGTTTTTTTTTTTTTTTAAAAGATAGTTAAGAGCTTTTTTTATGTCATGTAGGCATTAACTCAATTTTTCCATCTGTAAAATAGAAGTAATAAACTTATAATTGATTTGGAAGTGGGCTTTCATGATCATACATATGGTTTCCTTTCATATGTTTACATGGTAAAAGAAGGCTTATTGCCTTATCCGGAGTTTACAGGCAATGTCACCAAAAAGAAACATTCTATATGGTTGCATAGTTCTGAATAGGATAATGTATACCTGGATTTAGTTTCTTCCTCAGGGCATAGATTCTGCTGTTTCTGCCTTTCCCCTCTAGTGGTTTTTTTTAAGTGTCTCTGAACACTGCTTAGGAAACTCCATTTGGCAATTGTTCTAGAGGTTGCCAACTCCAGCTGAGCAGTCTTCCACCTGACCCTGAGCATAGGTAGAGCAGAAAACTTGGGAGAAGCTCCAAGGGAGAAATTTGTTTCCTTTGCCAATCCAGAGCTTGTGAGGGCAGCAGGGAGAGTCACAGCATAACAGGCATTTTCTCCTTATCTAGTTCACAAGGATATCTTTAGCAATATGGAAGGATGCCTATACAAGTACTTGGAGTTCTTTCAAAGAAAGGTGCTATCTAAATCCAAGAGGTTTTTTCTATTGTTTTTAATAATGTCTCCAAAAATCTGAGGCTGCATATTCTCTCGTTATTTCCATATCTCATTTATAAATTAATAAAAAGGAAAAATGGAAAAAATACTGCCTAATGTGATAGTAGAAGTGCTTCTATAGTATGTGTCAGGATGACAATGGAGTTTAATGCAGTGAATCTACATAAAATTCTATTACAATGAATATATTACACAAGGTTTCTATGTAAGAAACCTATTAACATATTGTAACAGTACTTTAAATTTTTGTTACTATAGATGTCCTTCAGTGAATTATCCTGTATAAGTATTCTCTTTAGTCTTTGTGCATGTAAGAGTTCCACTTTAGGACAACTTGATTGTATGTCATTTGTGTTGAAGGCAAAAAACACATAGCTGTTCATGGACTACTATACTCTCCAGTGTGGGTCCAAACCAAATTCAGATGTTTTGGGGAATGATGAAACAAATAAAATACAACAAAACATAAATAATATTAAAATGTGCCCTTCTAAGTCAGTAAGCAGACTTCAAGGATCCTTATATATAGTTTAGTGGTCTTCTTTTTTTGGTGTTTGAAACACAAGTCTTCAGGATATTTTGCCAACATTGCCTTTCAACCTCTGTCATCCCTCCCTACCTTAAACATTGTAGTCATACTTCCCAGTTAGAACTCTCAAACCACCATCTAAACCAAATAAAAATATACCCTAATTATGCAGGGCTATGAAACCATTTTTGGAGGAGAGCTAGAAATACACAGGATGCTTCCTTCTTTTTGTAAGGGGAGAGGAGAAAGATAGGGATCTAGACCTATCTTATTAAAAAAAGATAAGGTTAAAAGGATAGGGTGGGGGCAGCTAGGTGGCACAGTGGATAGAGCACCAGTCCTGAACTCAGGAGGATCTGAGTTCATATTTGACCCCTAGACACTTAACACTTCCTAGTTGTGTGACCCTGGGCAAGTCACTTAACCCTAATTGCCTCAGCAAAAAAAAAAAAAAAAATAGGGTGCTGCATTCTGACACTGACACCCTCCCTTATAAATAATGATATAATTATAACTATAATTATATATTATATATATAGTTAAATAATAACTAATCAATAAAGCTCACCATGTTCGAGGTACTGTTAAAAGTTTTGTAAATATTATCCCATTTAATCCTCACAACTACCCTGGAATGTAGGCTTTATTATCACCTCCATTTTCAGAAGAGAAAATTAAGGCAAACAGTTTCAAGTGAGTTGCCCAGGGCCACACTGCTAGGAGGTGTTTGAGGCTAGATTTGAACTCAGGTTTTTATAACTCCAGGCTTGCCTACCTAGCTGCCTAACTGTACTACCTAGCAACATATACAGAATATACAGTTGGAGCATATACAACTCCTCTCTCATTTAACAGCAAGGTTTGCTGCACATTTCTGTTTTTAAAAACGCATCCCCCTGCAGCCAGTCTAGTGACTAACCTTTCTGAAATTTGCTAGATTGGTCCTTGAAGGAGAGACAAAAGCTTTGTCCTTGGGACCTTACTCAAAGTCTTCACATTTTGGTGAAACTTAGCAGAATTCACATTTGGTTGGCATATATTTGAGAATCCAGGATAAAATGAGATATCAAAGTATTACTTTTCTGGAGAGTTCATTATTCAGAGTTCAATTAATACTAAGCAATGGAGTCCAGCCTTAGGCACAATGATAAAATATGCAAAATGCATAGCTGGTGCCTTCTCAGATGGCTTACTTCCAATAAAAGGTGAGGTTACTTAATTTAAACAATATCATATTAAATAGTACTAGTGACTTACTGGGTAATTTTTCCCTAGTTTCTTCTTATTTTAACAGGGTCTTCCTGAATATAATTTAGCTTTGATCTCTAGTCTTGGAATTTGACTATCTGGCATAGAACCTGTAGAAGGTACTTTGGGGGAAATCTTTTGGTACATCTATTCCACAATATGCATCCAGGTCAAAATCTAATGGAAAATAATTCTGGGAATCTAAAATTGTCTTGTCCATCTCCTCTAATTTGATGTGTAATTTGTTGTGCCTCACTAACCCTAGTTATGCTACCTGGGGCTGCCATGAAGATGAATTCAGAAGCCTATAAATTGCTGTCTGAGCAAGCTTCAGAAGTATTTATTTTACATTGTACAAATCTCAGATCTTCCTTTTAATGGCTGAACATATCAACCATTTCTGATCCTATGGTGTGATCTCCCAAACTGGCATGACTGTAACTTATTTTGTGTAAGCAAATCCCATTCTATTACATGTGCCAGCACTCGGTGCTTTAAAATAGTTAAGAAAAATGCAAAATATTATCAATATTCTCTCTGTTCCGTATTAAAACACAAAATGACAACAAATATATCACATATCCCACTCTGCCAGATGGATGGATCTGGTACACCCATTTGCTTGTTTACTTCCATTAAGGCTTCTAGCACAAGGTACAAATCAGAGAAAGCCCCCAAGTAAAGATGCAGATTTCAGCTCTTTGATGGAGTTGAAAATTGGATAAATAATGGGCACTAGAGGCAGCAGACTTGATAATAGAGAATATAAAACAGGTAGTCAAAGGAACAAGAACTCAGTTTTAGCAAGGCTACCAAATGTGCCAGTTACTTTACTTTTTTGGTCCTTTGCTTCAGAACGAAGATATCTGATACTCATATTTTCCATAAGGTTAGAGTAAGTTCAGTCAACAAGCATTTATTAAATATATACTATGAGTCAGATACTGTGCTAAGTGCTAGAGATATTAAGAAAGGCAAATAAAGAAGTATAAATGAAATAAAAATACAAAGAACATAATAATTTTAAAATGTGGTTTTCTAAGACAAAATGCTTCCCACAAGGATCTCTCTCTCTCTCTCTCTCTCTCTCTCTTTATCTCTCTCTCTCTCTCTCTCTCTCTCTCTCTCTCTCTCTCTCTCTCTCTCTCTCTATATATATATATATATATATATATATATACACACACATAGTTAAGATCTCCTGCTTCTTATTGAACTGAACAGCACTGCTATAGACATTTAAAGGTTTACCATAATTATATCACCTGGATAAACAATTATTTAAAAAAAAAGCTTTTTCCAACTCAAAGGAATATTTTTCTGGCTCATTTTCTTTGTATATACTAAAACAAAGGAAAACATTAACTAATTTTGTCTAATGACCAAAAATGCCAATCATTAGTCAGCTTATTTGTAAAGTATGCTATGAACACTGAATTTAATAAAGTTCATTGTACCATCAGCAAAACAAGAGCTCTAATGAAAAGGGAAAGAAGTTAAAAAGCAAAACAAGACACTTTTTTATTTGTTTCTTTATGTGACAAGTCAAGAACCTAGTCTATATTTATGCTACAATTTTTGCCTCTGATGATCAATTGCAAAGACTTTATAGCTGAACCAAACACCTATTTAATCTATCATGCAGTTATCTATTTTTCTTCTATCTACTCATAGACCTAAAGTTAAAAAAGACTTCAGAAGTGATCTGATCCAAAACCATTATTTTATAAGTAAAAAAAAAACAAAATATTGTAGCAGTAAGAAAAGAAATGGAAGGAATTATACAAAGGTAATGAAGAAGGAAAACTATCACTTTTTGTGGATAATATAATGATATACTCATAGAACTCCAAAGAATCAATTAAAATACCAGTCAAAACAATTCAACAACTTTAGCAAAGTTGCAGGATATAAAATGAACCCACATAAATCACCAGCGTATCTACATTACAAACAAAACCCATCAGGACTAGATAGAAAGAGAAATTCCACTTAAAATAATTGCAGATATAAGAAAATATTGAGAGTCCACTTACCAAAACTCACATGGGAACTATGGGAACACAATTACAAAATCCTGTTTATACAGGCAGATGTAAAAAACTAGAGAAATATTAATTGCTCAAGGTTAGGCTGAACCAATATAACAAAAATAATACTACCTAAATTAATTTATTCAATGTCATGCCACTCAATATACCAAAAAATTACTTTATAGAGCTAGAAAACAACAACAACAAAATTCATCTAGAAGAACAAAAGGTCAAGACTATCAAGGAAATCAATGAAAAAAAAATGTGAAAAAATGGGGCTTGGCAATACCAGATCTTAAATCAAATGACAAGGTGTAATCATAAAAACAATTTGCTACTGGATAAGAAATAGAATGGTAGGTCAAGGGAATAAATTAGATACACAATATATAGAAGCAAATTAACACAATAGATATGTTTAATAAACTAAATGATCCCAACTATTGGGGAAAAAACTTACCATTTGAAAAACTTTCTGGGAAAACTAAAAAATAATCTGGCAGAAACTAGGAATAGACCAACATTTCACCCTGCATGTCAAAATATACTCAACACAGGCATGTAATTTAGACAGGGTAATATCACAAACAAATTAGAGATTTAGGGAAAAAATATCTGTCATATCTATGGATAGAAAAAGAATCCATGAACAAAAAAGAGGCAGAGAAGTTCACAAAAGGTAATGTAAATCATTTTGATTACATGAAATTAAAAGGGGTTTGCATAAACAAAATCAATGCAGCCAACATTAGAAGAAAAACAGGAAACCAGGGAAAATTTCTTTTGCATGAAGTTTCTACAATAAAGGTCTTATTTTTCAAATTTATACAGAATGTAGGCAAATTTGTAAAAACAGATTTTTCCCAATTGACAAATGGTCAAAAGACACAAGAAAAATTTTAGAAGAAGGAATCAAAGCTATCAAGCCAATTGCCATTGAAAATTGTCATTGAAAAAATGTTCTAAACCACCAATAATTAGAGAAATCTAAACTAAAACAGCTTTAAAGTACCACCTTACACCCAACAGATTGGCTAAGATGACAGAAAGGGAAAATGAGAAGCTGGGAAGATGGGTATTCTAATGCGCTACTGGTGAAGTTGTGTACTGTTCAAATGATTCTGGAGAATAATAACGAACTATGTCTAAGGGACTATAAAACTGTGAATACCCCTTGACTCAGCAAAACCATTACTAGGACTATATCCCAAGGAAATCAAAGAAAAAGGAAAAGAATTCATATGTACAAAAATATTCATAGCAACTCTTTTTATGTTTTCAAGAAGTCAGAAACTAAGATGATGCTCATAATTTGGGAAATGGCCGAATGAGTCATTGTATAGAATTGTGAGAAAATACTACTGTGTTGAAAGAAATGAAGAGAAATTTGGGAAGACTTATTTGAATTGATGCAAAAGTGAAGTAAACAGAACAAATAGAACTAGCTATGTAATAGACAATATTGTTGAGTAACTGATTAACACAATATTCTATCATAATCCAAAGGAATGTTGTAAAATCCTTATTGCCAGATAGATAACTGATAATCTCAGTGTGCAGTTGAAGCATTTTCCCCTCTCTTTATTTTCTTTTCTTTTCCCCCTTGAGAACATGGCTAATTATCTCTCCCTGAAATACTCTCCTTCCTAATTCCTTTATTACCATTAAAGGATGGCTACTATCATCCTAGTCACCCAGATTTGAAACATTGGTGTCAACTAGACGACTTCTCCCTCATTCTTATTTCTGATCATTGTCAAATTTTGTCATTTCTCACATAGATGCCTCCTTATGTGCACTCACTATCACAGTTCCTCATCTCCCCATGCCTGCAAAAGTCTTCCAACAGGTCTCCCTGTCACAAATCCCATAAATCTTCTACTTAGGTGCTAAGGTATTTTTCTAATGGCTTCTCATTATTTCTAGGATCAAATACAAATTTCTTTGTTTGGAATTTAAAGTTCTTCAGAATCTAAAACCTTCTCCTACCTTGCCAGTCTTTCTACACTGTGCTTGCCTCCATGTATTCCTGGTAGTTAGAGGGAACAGTGGACAGAGCACTGCGTCTGGAGTCAGGAAAATCCAATGGACTCAGATTACTTACTAGCTGTGGGACATTGAGCAAATCACTTCATGTCTGTTTGCCACCGTTTCCTCAAGGGTCAAATAAAGATAATAATAGTACTTATCTCCCAAGGTCATTATGAGGATCAGAAGAGATAATATTTGTAAAAAGCACTTAGTAGAGTTCCTGGCACATGGTGGATATTATAGAAATGCTTATTCTCTTCTCTTATTCTTCAATACAATAAAGGCATTCTTCTTGCTCTTTCTTGAACACTTGTTCTATTTCTTATCTATGTCATTTTACTTTTTTTTTTTGGCTGAGGTAGTTGGGATTAAGTGACTTGCCTAGGGTCACACAACTAGGAAATATTAAGTGTCTTAGACCAGATTTGAATGCAGATCCTTCTGACTTCAGGGATGGTGCTCTATCCACTGGGCCACCTAGCTGCCCCATTTTTCAGTGGCTATTTCCTATAACTGGAATGTTTTACATCCTCACCTCCATCTCATCACCTTTCTTTCTGCTTTCCCCAATATTTTTGAACATTTTATTCAAAGTTTTCTATTCCTCCCTTCTTATTTCACCTCATCCTCCAACCCTGGAGATGATAAGCAATCACTTATAGATTATATATGTTGAATTACATAAAACATTTCCATTATTAGTCATTTTGTATAAGAAGACCAATAAAAGAAAGCAATGAAAGAAAGTGGAAAATGCTTTAGTCTATGTTCAATCAATCTCAGTTATGTCTCTGGAGGTGGATAATATGCTTCATCATTGGTCCTTTGAGATTGTCTGGATCATTGTTTGACTGAGAATAGCTAGTAATCCAAAACTCTTAACCAAAAAATATTATTGTTACTATGTACAATATTCTTCTCGTATTGTTCACTTCACTATGCATCAGTTAATGTAAGTCCAGGGTTTTTTTTGAAATTATTCTGCTTGTCATTTCTTATAGCACAATAATATTACATTATAATCATGTATCACAGCTTGTTTAGTCATTCCCCAGTGGATGGACATCCCTTTGATTTCCAATTCTTAGCCACCACAAAAAAAGCTGCTATCAATATTTTTTTTGTACAAATAGGTCCTTCCCACATTTTTTTTGGTTGTCCTTGGTACAGACATCTAGCAGTGGTACTGCTGGATCAAAGTACGTACAGTTTTATAGCCCTTTGGGCATAGTTCCAAGTTACTTTCCAGAAAGGTTGGATCAGTTTACAACTTTATCAATAATACATTAGTTTTACAGTTTTCCCATATCCCCTCTAACATCCAACATTTTTCTTTTTTGTTATATTAGTTACTCCGATAAATATCAGATAGATAGTTGATAGATACCATCTCATGATGGTACCTCAGATTTGTTTTAATTTACATTTCTTTGATCAATGGTGATTTAAAGGATTTTTTCAAATGACTACAGATAGTTTTGCTTTCTTTGTCATGATTTCTTTCAAGACTAAGCTCAAATCCCCACGTCTTCAGGATGCTTCTCCTGGCTCCACTTATACTAATGGCATTAGTACTATCTTCAGTCTACTCTGTATATAATTGATATGTATCTAGTTATTTCCAGAATCTCTCCCCTACTAGAATATAAACTCTTTGAGAGAAGACGCAGTATTTTCCCCTTTATTTGAATCAATAGTACTCAGCACAGGCTAGTACAAGATACATGCACAGTTCTTGTTTGTGTATTCATTGATTGTCAGAAATTGAACCAGACCCCTGGCCATTTCTAAAGGTTCCTTCCCTTGTTTTTTATAAATCTTCTTCTTCCCCTTTTCACTCAATTCTAAGAGATGAACTTTTGCTTTATCTTGTCCAGTATGTGAGCACTATAGTATTTTCTGAACATTTTAAAGCCATGTTTCTATGTGTGTACTCTTCTTCTCTACTCTAACTCCTTTATGGGGGATTATGTTCCCCTAGTAGAATATAAGTTCCTTGACAGCAAGTACTATTTTGCTTTTTATATGTATGTATATATATATATATATATAGACATGTGCATCAGCACAATGTCTAATGCATAGTAAGTACTTAAAAATAAATACTTTTACATTTAACCATCCATCTGTCCATTCATTGATTCATATAGCTCATATCACTTCAGAGCCAGTGCTCTTTTTTTAAAATATGGACTATATGACCTATAATCTAAGATACCTTACATCTATGAGTTTAATAGCTTACAACCCTTCCTTTTTTATTTCTAATGTTATAGATAGCTTTTATCCTCATCTCAGTTTGCCGTTAAATAGCAAGTTGTTTCTGAAGTGGAGGCATAAATCCAATATTTTTGTAGTTAGCTTTAAGGGTTTTTAAATCAGTCATAACCAATTGATATATTTCAATGTTTCAGTTTACCTTATTGTGACAGCAACAGAGCATTAGTAGGGCAATTCTAGCTAAAGAAAATTATGATTGGAACCATAAGAAGATAAGAAACATGCTTTCAGCAGATGGGTAGCATGTTGTAATGGAATAAATGTACTTTGAGTCTATGAAGTCTGTGACTAAATCTTGACTTATGAGGTGAGCAGGGTCTTCATAATGAATATAATTGGATCCCTGATCATAATTTTTAATTGTGTTATCATGGGAAAAATCAAATTAACCTATGTGAACCTCAGTTTCTTTATCTGCAAAATGAAAATAATGATACTTAGAATATTCAGCTCATAGCATTATTGTGAAGAGTATTTTGTAAAACTTAAAAGTTCTCTATAAATAGGAGTTATTGTCATTAAGGTTATTTTCTATTCCTTTTGCCTAGTATGTATGCATCCATTCCAACTGCCTAACGCATATCAATTTCTTTAAAACATTATCTAAATCCTGCTTGCTTTATAAAGTCTTTGAGGATGACAGTGATCTTTCTTCATAAACTAGAATAGAATTTAATATTGATATCAATTTTACTGTAAATTGTATATTTCTTTATGGTGTCTCTTCTTTTGGTCTTCTATGTCATCATTTAAAATTTTGGTTGTTATTTAACTTGCTTGAAGAAGCCTTGTCTTGCCTTCCCAACTAATAATAAGAGCACATAATTATTTACTGATTTCAGGTTCCAATAGTGCTTTAAATATTAGCTCTTTGGAATTTTATAACAAACTTATAAGATACATATGTAGTATAATAGGACACTAGACTTGGAAGATATAAGTTTAAATCAAGCCTTCTTTAATTATGTAATCCCAAGCAAATCACTTGACCCATACTTGCCTCAGTTGCCCCATCTGCAAAATGGGAAATATAAAATAAAATAATTTATCTTCTAGGGTTGTTGTGAAGATAAAATGAGAAATTTGCAAAGTGCTTTTCAAAACTTAAAATGTCATATAAATGATGGATATTGTTATTTATTTTGTTATTTTCACCCCAAATTTGAGGTGAGAAAATGGAAGATCAAAAAGATTAAATTAAAAGAGATTTTTTAGATTCTAAACATAGTGTTCCTTTCATTATAGGATTGTCATTGTTGTTGAGTCTTTTCAGTTGTGTCTGACTCTTGACGACTCTTCATGACAAAGATACTGGACTTATTTGCCATTTCTTTCTCTAGTTCATTTTACATATGAGGAAACTGAGGCAAAGTGACTTGACTAGGATCACACAGCTATTAAGTATTTGAGTCCTTATTTGAACATAGGTCTTCCTGACTCTAGGTCAGGCACTTTATCTATTTTATCACTTGACTACCCTGTTTAGGACTAGAGATCATAGATTTAGAGCTGTAAATAACCTTTGAGGTCATAGAATCAAATTCCCCTTATTCTAAAGAAGAGGAAACTAAATGTCAGAGGAATGACATTCAAATCTTCACACTCTAAGTTCAAGTCTATGCTTCCCTCCACATTGAAAATATTTTACCTTATACTTCTTTACATGTTGTGTGGTTCCTTATATATAAAGGCTTGGTCAACAACTGCTCATTTTTTTATTATTTGCCCAATGATCAATTTGCCTGAATTCAATTCACAAACACTAATTGAGTATCTATTATCTTGTGCTGGGATCTGGGGATACATGAAAACAGTCACTGGCCCCAAGGAACTCACATTCTATTGAAAACCCTCTTGCCAGGGTTTTTAATCCTCTCAGGTTGACTATTTTGCCTAATGTGAGGAAAAACCCAGATTTTTTTGGGGGGACCAAATTAAGACTCAGGGACTAGAACTATGATTTTCATTGCTAGAACTTATAGATGAGCAAATTGGCTCGACAATGCAGGTTAGCACTTCCTCTGCAATTTATAGTCTTAGCTGACTAAAGCAGAGGTGGTAAACACTGCTGCTTGTGGCCCACATTACCAAATGTTCATGAACTAGATTATAATGCTGAAAGTCTTCAACAAAATGAAAAAGTAAGTAATAAATAAAAATGTAACATTATGTAGGTAGCATATTTTAAAACTAAGTCAATAAACAACTGGACATTTATGTAAAGTTTAGTAAGGCCCCCCATCCTCCCATCCCCTTCCATTTAACATCAGTGACCAAGAGCTTTGAGAGATTAAATGACTTGCCTAGAGATGCATAGCTAGTATTTGTAACTTGAACTCAGGTCTTTAGGGTTCTGAGACCAATTCTATTCACTATATGACATTGTTGTTGCTGTTGACTTGTTTCAACTGTGTCCAAATCTTTGTGAATTCATTTGGAGTTTTCTTGGCAAGAATACTAAAGTGATTTATCATTTCATTCTCTTCATTTTATAAATGAGGAAACTAAAGAAAAGAAGATTAAGGGTCCAAGGTCATGTAGTTAGTAAGTTTCTGAAGCCTAATTTGAACTCAGGAAGATAAGACTTGATTTCAGGACCAGGACTCTATCAACTGAACCATCTACTTGCCCTTCCACTATACCATACTGTTTGTAAAATTACACATTTAAACTTTTAAAATAAAACACACCCCACCCCAACAACCTAAAAATAGTCAAACCAAATGTGTGTGTAGGACTGTAAATATGTCAGTAAGTAAGTATATGTGCATATACTAACCAATATATTTGCTTGTGGGTAGAGACCTACTTGACTTTGTAGTGTTTTCTGGAATTTATACGTAAGGTAGGGAAGGAAGTAGATAATTGCGGAAGATATGAGTAATCATATCTAAAGGACTTTAAAAGAGCAAATCCACAGGTTTTCTGAAGAACAGTTGCCTCAATGTACCACTTCGAACATGATTCTTTATTCAGTGCATAGAGAATATATTATAGCATTTTCCCAAGTTTATTTTTCTGTCTCTCACCTTCTTCAAAATACATTTTTACAAGCCTCACCAGTCCCAAGGAAAGATTGTGTATTTGCAGGGAAAATAGAAAGTGTGGCACTGACACCAATCTCCTGGCATGCATAACTTTTCTAGTGAGAAATTATCTGACACTTTTATGGTCAACTTTCCCACCAGCAAGAAAAATCTGCTTTGCCTTTATTTCTAGGAGAAATTATTTGGGGGGGGGCACAAACCATCCCACATTTTCTGGCACTGTACAAATACTTTTGCTGTAAATCTGATCTGGTAAAAAGACTATTGGTTTAGGGAAGAGATGGAACAGAAACAATTTATTCTCTCATCTTCAATATACTACTGTTAAAAATTCTGCATATTGAGAGAGTCAGAAGTACTTAGAATTTTATTTATTGATTTTTCTCAATCATTGCCTCCATTTATGGCTGAGGGGCAAATAATCAACTTTGATTTTATGTATTGCATATAATTCATGTTGCAAATCTGGAGTTTGAACAGTTTAAAAGCAATACAAAATGCCCACCATTATTTTGTTAATTTTTGAAGGCAATTCATATTCAATGAATAATAAAAAACAGTGCTGTGTTCTGCTTAGACTTGTTGCCTCATTTTACTGCAAATTCTTCAGCATTGTGGCTTGCCAAGAGCTACCTAAGAATTGATTTCCTGATTTGTCATTTACTCCTCCACTGTCTAGCAATGCCTAACACTAAGAGATACAAATGAGTGGGATAAGTCTACAGAGTATGTATTCTCTACAGTGCTTTAAAGAAGTCTATAAATGTATATATGTTCCAGATATGACCTGGAAGAAATAATGTTAATAATCTCTGATTTGGGTTATCCCATTAAAAATAAATTTCAAATATAGTATCTATAACTTTAAAAATTGTTCTAGTAGCCTTTGACTTCTATTGCCAAATACCCTAATTGTTTATTTTTTTGTGTGTGATATAGGATAGAATCAATATCAAAAAATTATTAGAGAATTCTAGTCTTTCCTTTGGCATACTTAGAATCTGACAGGGCTAATGCTATCAATGGAGTTAGTAAGTTGTTTTAATATACAGTATGATTTCAGACAATTTTATGTTTCTTCCAATTTATATTCAACATGGAAATGACTTTCATTTAAATAGTAGAATTTACATGACAACAGATTCTAGGGCTCATTGGAGCAGTAGAGAATATTGGCTCTCACAGAATTTCTAGTTTATAGAGTAAGAATTGAAGTGGTCTTACTACCAACACATTTGCAATGTGGACCATGAGGCTTATGTTACTTAGAGTGATCCTTTTCATTAGTCATAGAAGCCATTAAATCAATCCTACCTCTTTTCCTATCTCTATCTTTCTTCTTTGTCTTTGTTCATTGAAAAAAAAATTATGTGGGATACACATTTTTTTAAATGGCCAAAGATAAGTCTTAGAGCTGAAACAGCGACTTCTAAAATTATAGATATCATTATGTTATTCTCACCTGCATTTATTAACTAAGTTTCTAGTCAGCAAGTACTTCAAAAGTAATGTTGGAAAGATTTAAAACATCTTCTGGTTTACTAGAGCAAGTTAGTCTAAAGAGGGTATCACTGGAAGTAAGTAACAAGATGAAATAGAGCAAAGGGAAAATTAGGCTGAATATCACACCAAAGGTCTTAATAGGGAGAACTATTAGACTGTGAAATAGCCTTCCAAAGGCAGTGATAGAAGTCATTACTTGAGTCATTTAAAAGTAGACTGGACCAAAGCTTTCCAAAATACAGTACACTATGGGGATCAAACCTACATTAGCAGTGAAAGGAGAGAGATGATCTAATAGTCCCTTCTTCCTCACTGAGTACTATGATTGTACTGATTTTATGTGTCTCCATCTATGATATATAATCTTTCATCATTTTATGCTGCTTCTTGGTAGCAATTTGAACAAACTAATCTAATGCAGGATTGCATTGAGTTAGCAAATCTCATAGGAGGCTAAAATGAACAGTAAACTCAACATAAAACAAACCAGAGCAAGTACAAACTAAACAGGTTCCCTACTAGTTTTCAAACCATTTGCTTGGATACATTTGTCCAGAGTTTTGTCCAGGGAAAACAACTCTTGCTCCAGTGTTCTGGCCTCATTCCAACATGGATAACTACATTCTTCCCTCCTGTTGTTTCAATGGGGATTAAGTATTAATTTTCATTTGCTTTCTCAAATGGTTTCCTGGGATGCTGTTGTGTGGTTGTTAAAGAAGTTGCCACATTTCATCCCTAAAGACAACTAGCTACATGCTGATAGTGGGCAGTCAGATCTCTGAGAAGAGTTCATGTATCAGTTTCTTACCAATCATTCTTAGAGGACAAGGACAAAAGGAAATGACATTAGTTGTAAAAACTATTTTACTATTAAGGGCAATTAACCAGTGAAGGACTACCAAGAGATGTTAATAGTGTGAACTTTTAAAATGAAGACAGTTACCTATCTTGGATGATTTAAATGTTCACTTGACTAGAAATAGGGGATTGGGACAGATAATCTCTTGAGGTCCCTTCCAGTTATGCATTGAGTGACAACAAAAAATAAAGATAAGCAAAACTAAGATGTCACTTTGTGTTACCCTTACACATTTTTCATGGCTATATTTACATGATGTATAGGAGTAAGTGTCAACCAAACCAAGGAACTAGGTCACGTTTTAAGTATACAGCTGCTATGGGGCATCAGATTTTCCCTCCTACCATTTTCCCACTAGTTCTCCTCCATTCTGTTTTGCTCATTCATTTGTAAATACTATCCCACAAAATGAGGTAGATCATTGAGCTTAATTGTACTGATTCTAATATCTGTTTCCTTTCTCTTGGTTTCACCTTATTTTTCTCAATTCACTGATCACATGTTACTGAAGTGTGAAAATACAACCCAAGGGAAGAGAAAAGCTTCTTATCACATAGTTCTAACCTCATCCATATGTTGGCATCATTTTCACTACTACACTTAAGCAAATGTGTCAGCTTTTACATTAAAATATTTCATGGCAAAGAACAAGAAAATATATTAGAAGATTAAAGAGGTTATACTGACAAAAATAATTTTCTTCTATCATCACTCAAAAATCTTCATATAATTGTTAATTCAACATGGGTTTTTACTGTGCCATTTTTAAAAGTGCTGGTTTCAAGGAGTGGTTGTTCCCATGCACAGAAGCCATAAAGAGACTGAACAGTAGCTCAAAATGAGTGAAATTACTTCTGATTAAAAACAACAAGAATAGCAACAAACTGATTTCTTATTAGGTAATCAGTCCACTTTGAAAGAGATTTCAGTAGGACTTTCTTCTAGAATGAGTGGCTCTTTGTAAATATAAGATTTTAAAAAATTGACATCATCCAGAAGGTGGAAAAATTCACCTTATAAATTTTGAGTCCAATATATTGAATGTCTAGATAATGCCACGTGAATGACATATCTTTTTCTTTCAAATGCTACCCTTAGATATTACTAACAACAACAACAACAAATAATTCAGAGTACCACAAAGGTCCTGAGGGATGGGCATGGCAACTTGCACAAAGAAGTTGAAGACACATGTTAATCAGAATTCTTGATTCAAATCTAATTATACTGAAATATACTTCCATGCAGAAATAGTTGATTTTAAAATAAATCCAATGAGACCTACTAGGCTTAAAGATAAATTATTGATGTTTTATCTTCAAACGGGATGCCTGTTTTTGTCAGAGAAACAATGAGGACACCTTCTCCTGGAGGAGTATCTGGCAGGTGGCACTAAACAATTAACCCCCAAAAGCTCCAAGTTAAGATTAGCTGGAGGTCCTTCACTCTCACTATGACACCATTAACCTTAGCTTTAAACACACTTATTGTCCCTTTTTTGCGTGATAGAAGAATAAAGAGAAATCCAAAACAAAGCTGCAATATCACAAACACACATACTAGTTAAAATATTTTGTCAGATAGTAAAGGATTTAACACACAGACTTGCAGAAGTGTGCCTGTGCCACTACTGAATTGTTTTCTTAAAATACCATTTCTTTGAAATGATTAATTAAGAGGCAATGTTGTGGGTTAGTTTTATTTATTTATTTATTTACTTTTGCATTTAGCTAAATATGTGATATCTTTATGCTCTAAAACCTAAGGCAAAGAAGAGGTGAAGACAGAGAAAATTAGGGAATTCCTTAAAAAAAAAAAACACACACAACAAACCAAAACCCACACAATGTTACCCATTCTCTTTCTAGATCCTAGCATCACCCACCCTCTCTGACTTATCTGTTAGAAGAGAAAATGAACCAGAATTGATGCATAAGATCTATTCTCAGTCTGGCTTTTGTATTTATTTCTTTCAAGCTCAAAGGAGTAAAGGGCATTGAGTTTAGGAGTCTTTCCAAGCTCACAGTGTGGAGAGAGAACCGCTGACCAACATCTGGCGGCAGGTTCTCTCCCTCCTTCAAGCTGCAGTATATCCAAGGTTTCTCTTATCTTTCTGTCCTGCTTACTGACAGCATCTCTACATTCATGAAAAACGCCACCGGGACAGTCATAGGACTACCACCCATTCATAAAGCCAAATAAAATCTGCAGATGGAAATAAATCATTAGCTTTTGAGCAGAGCTGGATTCTGTTGGCTGGGGAGGTGTGAGCCTCCTGGGTCCTGTGATCAGTAGTTAGCCTCATCCTATCCTTGAACACCTCTACCTTGAATTCTCTTCCTTTACACATCCCCCATCCAACAGACACACACACACACACACACACACACACACACACACACACACACACA
>JAJPUD010000875.1:432247-485515 GCA_023553655.1 Myrmecobius fasciatus
CACACACACACACACACACACACACACACACACACACACACACACACTGCCTCTGTCCCTCCAGTCTTTCCAAAAGAACCATAGGAACTGGTCTCCTCTCTTGCTTCAACTTTTGTGAGCTGAGTCCCTCCCGGTGTCTGGACATCACTCCCCCCTCACCTCTCCCTCAGGGACCTGACTCCTCCGAGCTAGCCCCTTACCGAGCACTGAAGGCAACTCCTGCCCGAGGCTGGTGCTGGCAGCGGCTGCTGCGGCTGCTGCTGCTACTCCTGCTGCTCCTGGGCTCCGGCGGCTCATGGTTTGTTCTCCGCATCCGACACAAAAGCAGCAGCGCCCCGGCTTTGTCCTTTCCAAATCCAAAGGGGGAACTTAGTTTGCCCCCGAAATGGTCAACTTGTGTGAACTGCTTCCTGTCAAGAGCGTCCCCTCCTTCTCCTCTGCTAGCTGGACTGGGGCCCGATGGCAGAGCATCAAGGCCTCCGGAATCAGTGGGGAGTGGGGGAAAGGGAGGGAGGGAGAGGTTGAGGAGGGGGAGAGAGGAGGAAGGAGGTTGGAAGAAAGGGAAAGTAGAGACCAGGTGGTCTTCCTGGAAGGGGAGGGGAGAGGAGCGGAGAGGAACGGAGTACTTCACAGCCTACTAACCCTCCTCCTCTCTCCAGCCTTCAGGCAAACACACTTCCCAGGCACCAGAGCAACTTTCCTTCTTGGTCAGACAAAAAAACATGCTTTCTATTTGGGGCTGAGATACAGACCGCCTAGCATCTCTCTCTCTCTCTCTCTCTCTCTCTCTCTCTCTCTCTCTCTCTCTCCTTTCCCTCTTTCTTCTTTCTATTGTCTTTTCTTTGAATGTCTATCAAAAACCAAGGATTCACGTTACTAACTAGAATAGGTGAGGGGACTATAGAGAAGTGTTGAGCGGAAGATAGGGCAATTTTGCAGGTTGCTTTGCTTTAGTATGAATCCCATTCACTTTCTGAAAAGGTAGATGTATATATACATATATACGGATATATAGATACAAAAAACATACACGTAATCTATTTTCGGGAGGTGAGAGATGAGGGGTAGGGATTAGGATGGTATGGAACGTAGGCTGCTTTAACTTTGAAAGCTGACTATTGCTCTCATCTCACTCGGAAACTGGGATTGACAGTTTGGGGAAGAACGCCCTAGGGATCCTCATGCTTAAAGGTGATGCAGGTTGGGGAGGGGGACAGGGGAAAGAGGGGGAAAAAGAGAAAAAGAAAGAAAAAAGCGAATGACTCTCCCTGTGCACTGCTCTACCCCACAGGCTATGTAACTGTACAGATCAGGAGGAAACCAGAGAAAGCTGGAGCCGAGCAATCCTCTGGGTAATACTGGAAGACGCTCTTGTTTCCTAGCAACTCTCATCAATCTTGGGATGGGCTCTCTCTAAAGCGATCCTATTGGACTAGTCCGAGGGAGAAGCCACACCCCTTCAGGGTTGCTTGCTAGTGCTTTTTTCCATTCTCCAAAATTTCTTGAGAGTATATGGGAGTACTGAGACTTTATCATTCCTTTCTTTTCTGATGCTTCCACACCTCTCCAGAAGGCCTTCGTTATTTTTGATTCGACGGACTTAATGAATTTTCTCGAAGCTCTTTACTTTAACTTTCAAAAAAAGAAAGAAAGAAAGAAAAAGAAAAAAGAAAAAAAGAAAAAGAAAAGAAACAAAACCATCTTAAAATGAGGCTATATTCATGAAATAGAAAAAAAAGGGACACAACACACCCTACAAAGGCACTAACAAAAGCGAAATTCTAAATTTCTTTTAAAATCATATTGAACACTTTCAAAGAGTCATTAAACTTTTGTTGTTTTCCTTGTCCATGAGATACTAACATTTTGTATTACCAAAGGGCTCAGTAATGTGGAGACAATTAAATATAATGCTTCAAATGCTACATTTATTTTTAAATATTTAATGTTAAGTTGTTTAACAATTGCTTTCTTTTGTAATCTAGCCAGCACATTTAAACTACAGAAATAATTTTATAGGCTTTTCTTCTAGGGCTCCAAAGTCATTTAGGAAGACATGTTCCTATATATTTCCTTATGAACTTTATGGAAACTGCTGAATAAAATAGAACTTAAATGTTACAGATTTATAGACCATAATTTTGTTTATAAGAACATTCCTCTTCTGCTATGTCAAGAGAGTATTATTGTGGCTAAAGTGAAACAACAACAATAATCACCTCCGTTTTATAATTCCTGGATATTAGCTAATGAGTCCCCAAAGAGAAAAACTCTCACAGGACATAATCTAACAGACACAACCCAGGAGACAATCAGTGTAAATTAGAAGGCTGCTAAAGCCCCAGAAAGTTAAATGTTTACAAATATTCAGGCTCTGCTAAGAGCTTTATCATCAGTAAAAGGTCAAGATCACAGCCTTTATTTTCTTGTAGAATGTGCCAGTAAGCACCTTAAGATACCTGTACTTTCTTAAAACCTTATCTGGAGTGAGGGAGGGCACTAGTCTTCTGTTATCTTTTATCCTCCTCTGTCTTAGATCTACCACCTACCTATTTCTACCTACCCTCTGCCCCCAGAATATTGATAGTCTATCCCAGGAAAATTCATATGAAGTTGAATTACTCAACCCCCCCCCCCCCAACTAAATTGCTCTAATTCAATTTGGGAAGGAGAAGTGGGGCATTGCCCAGAAATGCACTTAGCAGAGGGAATAAGACAATTATCCATCTATCATCAATTCTGATCTCAAAAAGTTTATTTCCCAAGATGGATGAACTGATTTCTTTTATCTATAGTACAGTGTTTTGTGCAGCATAGGTGCTTACTATATATTTGTGGAATAGAATTGAGTAGTGGATTAACAGGCAGGATTTTGTTTTGTACTTTTAGAGTTTTATCCCTTTTGCATGTTTACTTTCAATATAACTTAAAATTTTTTCTTTTATTATGTTAAATGCCCTCACCTCTACCCCATCTTACTTTGTAAAAGTTTCTAGGGATAACAATTGTCTTTGGAAATCCATCCTCAAAAGCAAATGACATGTTTATTAAGAAGATAATGTCCAGTAAAATAACCTAAATAAAATAGAAAAAAAGGATAATAATTTTCATTCTTCCTAACACCCAATGTTCTGTTTTCCTTTGCCAACCCCCCCCCCAAGAAACGCTTTTCCTAAATATAACTGATCTGTGATGGATCTCTAAAGCTCTATACCTTTCTTCCTATTCAACCGAGTTATTCTACTCAATTCTATTCAATGTCATTTCATTTGCTCTTCTGAATTCCCTTTGGTCTATCTGCATTTATTCAAATGATTAAAATGAGATGAAGTCTCTTAAAGATCATTTAGAGACAGTGCCACAATTTATGACATGATGTCCCTTTGTGTAGCCTTTCAATTACACCCTTTTGTTGAAGTAATATTGAGGTTTGATTATGCTGTCATCATTCACAGCTCAGAATGTCACAAACAAAACACCATTCATTCTCCTATCTTTATCTTGAGATTACTTAGCAGCAGCAAATACTCTAGAGCAGAATCTCTGTAGCAAATCTTTATTAGCTCAACCTAGAAGCTTTTTTTTTTTTTTTGCAAACTCTTGCTGTCTAGTCATAGATTGTAGCTATCTTGATTATCTGGTTTGATATATCTTAGCTGTGCCTTGGTCTGTTCTTTATACCCCTCTGTTACTAAAATTTCCCCTTATTTCCCTTTTCAAAAATGGTACTGTTAAATACTAGAAACATGATACATGGATACATAATGTACATATGCAATATACACATAGATATTAATGTTGTACATATTGTTATTATATATTTTACTATTGCCTTTTCCCAAAATGGACTTCTTAAACATTAGAAACCTGATACATGCATACATATATGTGCATATGTAATATGCACATAATATGTGTATAGCATACATAATATAATTGTGCATATTACTAAATTTTACCTTTTGTCCTTTTCTAAAATGGTCCTGCTTAACACTAGAAACTTGATATATGCCCATATACATGTATATATATAATATATTCTTATATATATTATACATAATATATTGTACATAGTATACATATATTGTACACATATATGTTAAATATGTCTTTGCAGAATGGAATGTCAGAATAATATTACAAATTCATTTCTAATTTTGTGACTATTATTGTCCCTTCCTTATTATTTTTCTGCTTTTCAAATTTTTCTGCTCTGAAGAATTAGTTATGATGGTTCTTCCTCAAGAGTATAATTTATGGGTTTCTAAATATTTTCCTCTTGGATTATCTGCAAATCCTGTTTTAACTATTCTGGCTAATTTTGATTCCTATCAACCCCACATTTCCCAAATGATGGACTCTTAGCTGTTAACTTAAAAAAAGTTTCCTTTCAATCTTACATTGAAGACCTTAAAATAAAAAATTTTGGTTACCCCTTTCTCTGCTGATCACTAGTTGAGCAGGTCAGCTAACCTAGCTCAGTTTCTTCATCTGAAAAATGGAATAATATGCAAAATTATGGGTATATGTAAATATGTGAAATTAAAGCAAGTAATAACTGTTCTTTTAATCATAGAATATTAAAAGTCAAAATGAGTTACTATATAATGTTTTGCAATATTCCTAATTTTGTGGTATTATATATTCCATAAAAATGTAAAATATTTTATTATTACTTTCTTACATGTGCCACTTCACTCCTATCTTGTGATCAAAGATTTTCAATCTTTCTGAATGTGAAGTTTCCACAAATTATCATATGGTTAAGTATTTCCATTCATTCAACATATTTGTTAATTACCGTAATCTCTATTGCATCAGTACAGTAGGAGAAATAAAGGAAAAAGCAATGATTAATTGCTTAGCATATATCAGGCAATGTTGTAAGCACCAGAAATACCAATAGAAAAAATCTCTGGCATCAAGGAATTTTCATTCAAATATAAAGAGGTAATACATATGTGTAACACAGTCCCCTTGAGTGCAGGAGCTTCTGGTCTACTTGGGGAGATAAGTCATATAATAACTGACATTATACAATGAGATCCCACTTCTTTGGCCATATTCAATGTACTTTGCTGGCTGCCAATCCTAATGGAGGTTCAGTGAACCTGTTTCCAGAAATGTATAATGGAAGGAATGGAATCCTTTGCCTCCCTCATCTAAAATATGCAGCAAGTATTTCATTTCCTGTTGGGTTACTAAGGAGTGAAAAAGCCTTTTCAATTGGCTGCTGACCCAGAACTGAATCTGAATACAAAAGACTTGAACAAATGAAAGCTTTCTCTCTTTCCCTGGCGACTTTTGAGTGAGAAAGGGAAAAATGCCTCAAGTGAGAAGAGCCTAGAGGTATGTTGAGTCGAAGTGAAGTAATATGTTGCCCACCATTGGCAGTTACCATGTGGCAGTGAATACATGGTGTCATTTTTTTTGTTTGTTTCTTGTGAGTATAGACTTTATTTTCTTCATTTTAGGTGAATAAATATCAGTGATGAAATAGAGCAGATTATGTTCTTGTGAACTTTGAAAGGCATCCAGTTGCTGGTCTTATGGTGGAACTTCTGACCTTTGTTATATATTATGTGTTTTCTTCATCATTTACTTTTATTCTCCTAATTTACCACCTATGGTGTTTGCAAATACTCTAATATAAGTAGTTTAGGAAGAGCATTCAGTGAGGAATTAAGAGACCTGCATTTCTCTAATGAAGCTATCATCAACTTCCTCTGGGACCTTAACAAAGCCATTTAAATTTAGATTCACAGAATTTCAGAATTGGAAAAGATCCTAGAAAATATCTAGTTTGAATTGTTCTTAAATAGGAATCACTTCAGCAACAACTCCCAGAAAGTGGTCAATCAGACTCTGCTTGAAGGATTCTAATAATAAGTAAAGGGAAACCCATCAGCCCTGCAGGCACCTTACTCCATTTTTTCACTACTTCAATTAAAATTTTTCTATTACACTGAGTTTAAATATATCCTAATTTCCACCTCTTACTCCTAATTCTGGCCTCTGATACCAGGCAGAGAAATTCTAATATGTCTATCATGTTAGCCCCTCAAACACTGGAAAGCTGTAGTTATCCTTTTCTCCTCTCCTTTTCTCAATTCTCACTCCTCTTAACAGTATCTTTGATATTGTTGATTACTCTCTTCTCATTGATAGGGTTTTCTCTCTAGGTTATTGGAACATTTCTCTCCTGATTTTCCTCCAACAGACCACTTCTCTGTCCCCTTTGTTGGATTTTCCTCCAGATTATGCCTTAATTGTAGGTGTTCCTTAATTTTGTTCTGGGCCTTTCTCTTCTTCCTTTATACTACTTCACTTGGTTGTCTCATCAGCTCCCATGGATTTAATTATCATCTCCATGCTCATTTTTCTGGAATCTACCTTCCCTGCCCCAGTCTCTACTAACCTCCAATATTACACCTGCAACTGCCTTTCAGACATTTCCAATTGAATGTCCAGTAAATATCTTAAAATAAATATATTCAAATAGAACTCTTTCCCTCTTCCAACCAACTTTCTCTATTATTGTAGAATTCAATACCATTCTCCTAATCCTGAGGGCTCACAATATAGGGGTCATCCTGGATTTCTCACCATCTCTCACCCACTATAACTGAACTGTTGCCAAAGGCTGTTGATTTCTGATTTACCTTTGCAAAATCTTTTGAATGCAGGCATCCTCAGATATATTTAAGGTTTGATTGCAAAGTCTGCAATAAAGCAAATATTACAATAAAGTAAGTCAGAAATTTTTTGGTTTTCTAGGATATATAAACATTATGTTTACATTATACTGTAGACTATTAACTGTGCAGTAGTATAATATCTAAAAATGTACATACACTAATTTTAAAATACTTTATTAATAAAAATGCTAACCATCACTTGAACTCTCAGCAAATCATAATCATATTATTAGTGGAGGGTCTTGCCTCAATATTGATGGCTACTGACTGATCAGAGTGGTGATTGCAGAAAGCTAAGATTGGGGGGATGCAATAACAATGCCAATAAAATAGGACAATAATGAAATTTGCTGCATCAATTGACACTTTTCATGAAAGATTTCTCTGTAGCATGAGATGATATTTAATATTATTTTATCCCTAGTAAAACTTCTTTCAAAATTGGAATCAATCTTCTCATACCCTGCCACTATTTTATCAAGTAAGTTTATTTAATATTCTTCAAGGTTGTCATGTCTCAATAAATAGGGAGGCCCTTGGAAAGGGAGAGAGATGAAACAACTGCCAGTCAATGGAGCAGTTAGAACACATACAGCATTTAGCAATTAAGTTTGCCATTTTATATCGGCTCAGCTCATGGGGCTCTAAAACAATTATAAGAATAATACAAAAGATCACTGTTCATAGGTCACCATAAAAATGTAATAATAATGAAAAAGTTTTAAAAATTGTAAGAATTACCAAAATGTGATACAGAGAAATGATGTGGCCACATGCTATTGAAAAAAAATGGTACTGATAATTTTTTTTAATTGAAATTTGCCACAAACCTTTAATTGGTTAAAAAAAAAGTAGCTGTAAAGTACAATAAAACAAGATATACTTGAATGTTTCCTTCTCTCTGATACTGCTACCCCTTTAGTGCAGGCCCTCATTATCTCATATGTTGCTTACTGAAAGAGTCTGCTGATGGGTCTGTCTGCCTCACATCTTTTCTCAATCCAATAAATTCTCCAGTCAGCCATTAAAATTATTTTCCTAAAGCACAGGTCTGATCATGTCAACTCCTACTTAATAAACTCCAGTTGCTCCCTATTGCCTCTAGTAGCAAATTCAAAATGCTTTGTTTGACATTCAAAAACCCTTTACAACCTAGCCTCCTTTTACCTTTCCAGTCTTCTTATACTTTATTCCCAACACATACTCTCTAAATTTATGACACTGGATTCTTGGTTGTTCCATAAACAAGACATTCCACCTCTCAACTTTGGTCATTCTTTATATCTATACCCCATGCTTGAAATACTTCTCTTCCTTTGCTCCAACTACTCACTTTTCTGGCTTCCTTTAAGTTCTAACTAAAATCCCTCCTTCTATTGTTCTGCCTCAGTTTCCCTGAATCATTCTGCCTTAGTTTCCCTGATGGCAACCCCCACTTCCTGGCCATTAGGACTGAGATAATTAGGGCTGGGAACTCTGGTCACTGGCATTCCAAAGGGTCATAAAACTCCAGATGGCTTATCTCAAATGTTTGGGCATCTTTCTGGCTCAGAAATCTTGTCTCCTAGCTTCTTCACTCCAAACTTATCAGAATTTATGATACTTCTTTCCTTATCTCCAATCTGTCAGAACTGAATTTATGGTCCTTTCCTGGAACTTCCAGCCACCCAGTGCTCTGCCCTGCCTTGCCTTTGTTTTCCTGATAGTTGGAGCCCTAAAAGTGTCTCTGGAATCCCTTGCCTGTTGCTGGGTGCTTTGAGACAAGAGTCCCATCCAATCAGCTGACTATGGCTTTGGTTATTATGGCTGCTAGTTCAAACTCTCCATTATTAAAATATTAAGACTCCTCTAATCTCTATCTTGTTTCAGTTTCTCAGGCATTACACTATTGAAATCCTTCCATTATCCATATCCATATCCATAGTAACTTTTCTCTGTTAATTATCTTCTATTTATCCTGCAAATCATTTGTTTTTCATGTATTTGTTTGCATGCTATCTTCCTCATTAGATTGTAAACTCCTTGGGGAGTAGATACTTTGTTTTGCTCTTTTTGTATCTCTATTGCTTAGTACAGTGCCTGACACACATTAAATGGTTAATTAATGTTTATCATTGGTTTATTGATTCTCCTTTCTAGACTAAACATCTCTAGTTCATGAAGCTAAATATCATTCACACATATATATCTTATAGACATCCTATAGATAGGATTTGCATACATACATGCATATGTATAGTATAGGTATGTGTACATTTTATAAAACCAGTGTTCATTCATATTCATAGATAGATATGTACATATATATAATACCTATATATAACAATATTCATTATATATCATTATATATGGTATATTTGATATATATGTATATAATCATATACACACACATACAGTTAATTCTCATCATTTGTGGTAATTTTGTTTATAAAGTCACTTGGAACATTGATATTGAACCATTTCTCCTAGGGGAAATAGAGGATTAGGTTTCTGTAAACCTCTGATCACAGTATTTACTTTTGCTCTTTCAGTGACAATAAGTACAGGGAAGCAAATTTCTTCTTCCTTTTTCTGGAAAAACCATGGTGTTGAAGTCTTGACCAATAGCATTATAACTCAGAACAAAATGAAGTATATCTAACATACATATTTTCTCCATAAGGGACATCACAGAATTCTTGCGCTTAGAAACACTATAAAGCACTTCAGACCTGTTCTGGTGGGCTATTTTAAATAGCAAAATCCCAAACAAAAAAGCAAAAATAAAATGTGGTATTAACTAGATTGCTGACAAGAAGGCAGAACATCATTTTGTTCAATCTCAGCAAGGAATATTCATCACTGGTGAGTCAAATTTCTTGCTACTCTGTGCATAAATGTGAATAACCACGAAAGTGCTATGATTCTTGATTTTGGAGTTACAATAATTTTAATGAGTAGGCAAATTTACTGATACAAAATATGCAAATAACGAGGATCAACAGTGTGTCCTTCTGAAATTCAGCATATTGAATGCTTTCTTATAGTTGAAATACCATCCTACAATATTTTTTAAGAATTTTAAACCATTAAATATGGGCAAGTCTAATGGCAAATCTAGCATAAAAATATGAAGAGAGAAGGTTCAAATGAGATTGATAAATATTGGTTGGAATCCCAGGAAGAAACGTTAGATAAGACATGTGTCTTCATTTAGTCAATCTTCTCTGAGCTAATTCTTTTTGAAACTAAATAGGATAAAGTAAGAAAATTAAAATTAGACTTGTGACCGTAGACTTTTTATTTGTCCAAAAATCTTTGGGTCCTAAACATTTCTCCTTTTTACATCCAGATTGTGCATCTGGTGGACAGATCTAATCAAATAAATATTTGAGAAGGACTTGAAAATACGTTTTTCTGACCCCAAATGTTAGTATTCTATCCATGTTGCCAGTGGTTAAGGAATGATTATTTCACTTCATTTTCTTCAGCAGTCAAGATGTATTTAATAGATTTAGAATTGGAAGGGACCTTAGAAGTAATTAGAAGTAACACTTAGATTTAAATGACCTAACCTTCTACTCCATTCTACAATGGAAGAAGCTAACGCATAGAGAAAAAGTGGTTTCTCCAGCAAATAACAGTCTAGATTTGAAGTGAAGTTCCATGGTCTATGGAAAAACACTTGCCCAAGACTCTAGCCTGTCCAGGTCCCAATATCAGTTTGGAATTCATCCTTCAATCTTGATTGTTACTATCAATGATTCCAAGATCTTTCTGTATTTTACAACCAACATCTTAAACCTTGATTCACAAAGCAATTACTTGTTTTTATGATATTTTCTCTTCAAGCAATTGAAATTATCTTCTTTCCATTGTAGCCTTTACCTTTTGTTCTATAATCATCTTAACTCTTTATGAACTTGAAGCACATTATTGAGTAGCTTCTCAGCCATTCATTCTTCAGGTTCAGAAAATAATCAGTTTTTCCATACATGCATGTGGAGGGTGTGAGGTATAATTGTTATGACAACAAATGTCATTTGAAAAATGAAGATTCCTAATTCACAACTAGTTATGTGTGTGTGTTTTTTCACTTAAGGTGTTGTCTAGAAAAGGAAATGTCTCTGATGAAGCTCTTACATGATCATAATGATGTTAGGATTTGCTTTGGAAATCAAAATTTTACCAAAGTGAAATCTTTACCAAAGATTTATGGGAAAATAATTTTGCATGAACTATCTCAAAATTGAATTTAAAGCTTTATGGCCTCAAATCTCTCTATTTGACTACTAGTAGGGGGAATTAGGCAGGGGAAATACTAAGCTATAAACATAGATATATACAGGAAACCAAATATAGCTGGCTCAAGTCAATGTGTATCAAGCCACATTTTTCAGACCTCAATAATGTACTTAGACTGAACTATTTTGATAATTGTATTCAATGTCATTTACTTTCATATTAAAATGAAAGAACTAAATCAAAATACTTGGACTATATATCATGATATATTAGTTCAGTTTTATAATTCTTTAATTTGCTAATTTTTGATGGGCAAATATTATAACTATAAAAAGCTAATACCCAATGTATTCTTAATATGCTGTTAATAATAAGAGAAATAACATTTCTTAGGGATCATAGTAAGTAAATCCTTCCAATTTTTTCTCTTTTTGACCTGCCTAGATTTAACTTTTTGCCTCAGTTTGCCCATTAAATAATTAAATAACACTCAATAAATTTTTACTATTGTGCTCCAGAGAAAGAATGCTTAAATATTGTCAGAACTTTTTGAAATTATAACCTTGTAAACAAAGAATGACTTTATGAAGTCTACTTCCTTGACTTCAAGTAAAATGAAAGCAAGTATTAGAAGATAAAATTATGTAAAGTTGTCTTGTTTGTCTGAATCTTGTATTGTCACCCTGATTCCAAATTCTAACAGATGTGGACTGTGGATCCAGTTTCTTCTACCCCTTCCATTCTTTAGTCTTTTAAGGTACTATATTCTGACTATTTGTGAAATGAAAGATAATAAGTTAATCAGATAAACTGTAGTGTCAACTAGTTAGTGAATCTGTCTCTATGAGAAACAGTAATATTCTTTGAGACTAATACTGACTTGTGGCTCTTTTGCTTTTAATCTGGTGGGGATTTCCAGCCAGACTTCCTCTGAGATGCCAGTAAGCTAAAGGGCACTAGGGAATGGTCCTGGTATTGCTCTCTTTTATTCCTAGGGTAACAGCCAGGAGGTTAGCTGCCCTCCCTGTCCAGAGGATAAAATTATTAAAACCGAGGAAAAAGAGAACATTTTAGTTGGTGGTGATTTGCCTATCTTTAGTTGCCCACTGGTGAAAGAGTCTACTTTGTTGCCAACAATTAAAAGCCACAGTAAGTTTAAAACTGTCAGCTAAGCCCAGAGATAACATTTTCATAATGACTTTTAATGAACATGGAAGAAATTGTTTCATAGTATTTATAAATTTGATTAATGATCTTTTGTATTCCCAGAACCAAAATAAATGGGCAACTCATTTGCATGCTTAATTGCTGTCAAGGTAAATTTTCTTAGAGTACATACTTTGGAATGATTGCAGCAGACTTCTAGCTAAAGGTGCAGGAAAATCCTCTATAGAGTTATTTCAACATGGAATCTGAAAATAATTATCTCTTTATTTGGAAAAATAAAAGGAAATTCAAATTTATGGAGTTTTATAACTAATTATTAGACAAATGAGCAGTTTTCTTGATCTGGAAAGATGTATAGATTTAAGGATAATTTTGCTGAATTTGGACTCTGGAGGTTTTCTTTCCCATTCTTACTGATAATACTACTAATTTGAAATTTATCATATACAATTTTGAAGTACCAATTATTTTCTTTTAAAAAATAAGTTTCTGTTGATATTTTCCATGTTTTACCATTGTTATACTCAGTGTTTCTCTTCCTGTCCCTCCCAGAGAGAGCCATCTCATTTAACAAACAATAGTTTTCAAAGAGGAAAAACAATTTAGCCTAATTGATTGATACATTGAAAAAGTCTGAAAACATATATTATGTGTAATACCTATAGATTTTCCATCTCCATAAAGGGGTAGGTTGAAGGTGTCTTCTCATATTTCTTCATTCATCATTCTTGATTTTCATATATTGTTACATTTACTTTTGATTTTTTGTTATGTGGTTGTTATTTTTTTTATGTGTATTGTATTCCTGTTTCTGCTTATTGCACTTTGTATCAGTGCATGTAGATCTTTCCACTTTCTCCGTGGTTATTACACAATTCATTTCTCATAACCCAGAACTATTCTATTATATTAATTTAACACAATTGTTTCCAGTTCTTAGGAATCATAAAAAATGCTGATATAAATATTTTGGAGTATATGAGAATTTTAGTCATATTGATGTTTTCCTTGGGATAAAAGCCCAGTAATGAAGACTCTGATTCAGAGTATGATTATTTTAGTCATTTTACTTACATCCTTTTCAGAAAACAATGTGGAATTATGTACCATTTCACAGTTTTACCAACAATATATTAGTGCGCTTTTTCAGTCTCTACTGTTAGATACAATTAATATCTCATCCTTTAATTATGGGTATAATTCTTGACTCTGCCTTAGAGTTTCTTCTCCTTTCTCTCTGTTCTCTAACTTGGTGACTGCATCAGCTTCCATGAGCTAAATTATCATCTCTATTCAGATGACTTTCATAACTATACATCTAGCCCTAGTCTTTGTTCCCTAATGACATTTATGTCCTGGGTATTTAAAACCAGATGCCCACTGCACTTTCTTCCCTTCTACATTTTAATTTATTACTTATTTATTTTTAAAATTCCTTTGTTCTTATATTTTTAGGGTTAAATTCTTTTTCTCCCTCCTACCTTCTCTTATACCCCCTGAGAAGGCAAACAATTTATGAATTATAAATGTAAAATCATGCAAAACCTATTTCTATATTGGCCATATTTCAAAAAGAGCAAGAAAAGTAAAGAAAGTGAAAATACTTCAGTTTGCACTCAAGAATTCATCAGGTTCTCTCTATAGAGTTGTATAACATTTTAAAAATCATGAATCCTATGAAATTGTCTTGGATCATTGTATTGATCAGAGAAGCTGAGTTTTTCACAGTGTTCATTATAATATTGCTCTTTACTGTGCACAATGACCTCCTGGTTCTCCTCATTTCACTTTGTGTCCATTCATGGAATTCTTGGCATGTTTTTTCTGAAATTTCCCTCCCCCCATCATTTCTAATAGTGCTGTAAAACTCCATTACATCACATGCCACAACTTGTTTATATATTTCCTAGTTAATGAGCACCTCTCAATTTCCAATTCTTTGCTAACACAAAGAGAACAAATATAAATATTTTCATACTTATAAGTCCTTTTCCTTTGTCTTGATCTTTTTGAAATACAAATCTATTAGTGGAATTGTTGAGTGGTATTTATAGCTTTATAGTTCTGCAGGTCTAGATCCAAATTGTTTCTCCAAATAGTTGATCAGTTGATTACTTCACCAGAAGTTCATTAGTGCCCCAATTTTTCCCCCATACCCTCCAGCATTTCTGATAGGCATGAGGTAGTACATCAGAGTTGTTTTAATTTCCCTCTTTCTAATCAATAGTAATTTAGAGTATTTTTTCATATATCTACAAATAGCTTTGAGTTCTTTTGAAAACTGCCTGTTTGTCTTTTGATCATTTATCCATTGCTGGAATGACTCTTTATTTTATAAATTTGATTCATTTTTTTTCAGTATATATTTGAAATGAGATCTTTATCAGAGAAATGCTGCGTTTTTTTCTTAATGTTACTTCATTGTCTATAGAACCTTTTAACTTAATGTGTTTCCCTGATTATCTCTTTTAATTAGGTCTATTTTTGCTTTTGCTCAGTCTGAGATCATGATTATTCTTCTGGTCTTTTTACTTCAGCTGAAACATGATAGATTTTGAACTAGTCCTTTATTTTAACTCTTTGTATGTGTTTTTCTGTTTCAAATGTGTCTCTTGTAAACAACATGTAATGCTGGATGCTGATTTCTAATCTATTCTGTTATCTGCTTTTGCTTTCCAGGTGAGTTCATCCCATTCACAATCACAGTAATGATTACTGTGTATTTCCCTCTATCCCATTTACTTGTGTTTCATCCTCTCTATCTTCTTTTATATTGTGCTTCCTCAAGAATCCATTTTGCTTCTAACCATTGTCTTCCTTCCTCTATCCTCCCTTTTATCATCCTTAATCTCATTCTCATTCCCTTCTTTTCCAGTGTCCCTAGTGGATGTCACCTGTTTGTTTCCATATTAGTCATACTGTGAAAAAAAACAGACCACCCAAAATCTGAAAAAAAAAATGTGAAAATAGTATGCTTTGATTTTCATTCTGCTAGTTTTTTTTTTCCAAAAGTAGATAGTATTTTTAAATCATGAATTCCTTGGAATTTTCTTGGATAATTGTATTGCTGAGAAAAACTGTCATTCACAGTTGATCAATATACAATATTGCTGTTTCTGTGTATAATGTTTTGATTTTGCTCACTTTACTCCATATCAGTTCATGTACAATTTTCCAGGTTTTTCTGAAAGCAATCTGCTCATCATATAGCACAATAGTATTTTAGTACAATCATATACCACAATTTGTTCAGCCATTCCATAATTGATAGGCATTCTGTAAATTTCCAAATCTCTGCCATACCAAAAAGAGATCCTATAAATATTTTATACAGATAGTCCTTTTCTTTTGTCCTTTGATCTTTTTGGGCTATTGACCTAGTACTGGTATTGCCAGGTCAAAAAGTATTCTTCATGGCTCTTTGGGCATAGTTCCAAATTGCTTTCTGGAATGGTTGGATCACTTTTCAACTCTACCACAGTACAATAGTGTCCCTATTTTTCTTTTTTGCATATCCTTCATGTCATTTTTCTTTTCTAATAGGTATGAGGTGGTACCTCAAAGTTTTAATTTGCATTTCTCTAATCAATAGTGATTTAAAATGTTTTTATATGACTAAAATAACTTTAATTTCTTCATCTGAAAATTTCCTGTGTAAATTATTTTTCTGCAACTCTGTGTGTATATTCCCTTTTAGAGCCAATTCAGATGTGAGCATGGTTCAAGCTTTGCCCAACTACTCTCTCATTTCCCTCTCCATTTTAAAAACTCTTCCTTGTGTGTCTTTTTTATTTGAGAAAATTTCTCCCATTCTTTCTCTCCTTTCCCCCAATTTTTCATCCCTTCATTTTAAAAAATTCAATATAATTAACTAATACCCATGCCCCCTGTCTATGTAAACTCATTTTAATTGCCCTAATAATGATAAAGTTCTTAGAAGTTACATGTTTCATCTTTCCCTAAAGGAATGTAAACAGTTTAACTTTATTGAGTCACTTATGATTACTCTTTTTTGTGTACCTTTTTTTTTTCTGCCTCTCTGAAGCTTGTGTTTGAATGTCAGATTTTTTATGCACCTCTGCTCTTTTCATCAGGAAATCTTGAAAGTCCTCTACTTTAATTAAATTATTAAATATTAAGTTTCAATTGAAATATTAAATTTCAGTTTTCCCCCTTAAAGAATTATATTTACTTTTCTGTTTTTTTAAAAATTGTAATCCTACCTCCTTTAGCTTCTGGAATATAATATTCTTAGATCTCCACTCATAATAATCTCTACTCTGTTAATTTTTTTTTCCAGTGGGACAATTATTTTCTCAGGAATTTTTTTCTTCAATGAATTTTTGTACTTTTCCCTATTTGATCAATTATACCTTTTCAGGAGTTCTTTTTTTTTTTCAGTGAATTTTTTAAATGCTAGTTTTTTATTTTCAAAATATATGCAAAGATAGTTTTCAACATTCACCTTTTCAAAACCTTGTTTTCCAAATTTTTCTACTTCCTTTCCTTCTAGCCCCCTCCTGTAGACAGCAAATAATCCAATACATATTATATATGTGCAATTCTTCTATACGTATTTCCACATTTATCATTCTGCACAAGAACAATTAGATCAAAAAGGGAAAAAATGAGAGCAAACAACAACCAACAAAAACATGAAAATACTATATTGTGATCTACATTCAGTCCACATAGTCTTCTTTCTGGATGCAGATTGTTCTCTCCAACACAAGTCTACTGGAATTGACTTCAATGTTCTTTTACCCTTTGGGTTAATTCTGCTTTTTTTTAAAAATCTGTTCTTATTTTCTTCAGTTTTTTTTGTATGTGCCTTTTACTAACCTGTTAATTATCTTATTATAATTTTCTTTGATCACTCTCATTTCTTTCCTCAACGTTTCTTCTATCACTTGTAGATCTATTTTTAACTCTGGTAAAGAATTGAGTCCAATTGACATTTTTCTTTGAGGCTTTTTTGGGTAGCTGTTTTTATAATATGTAATTGTTGGTCTTCCAAGTAGCAATTTTTATGGTAATTTTTTTTGTTTGCTCATTTTCCAGGCCCATTTTTTGACTTTGAACTTTGTGCCAAAGTTGCAATCTGGGCATGGGTAGACACTAAAACATGCTTCAGGCTTTTTTGTACTACTGTTTTCAGAAACAGTTCTGTCAACCTGCAAGTTTTGATGTTTTCATAGTGGTATGATCCTGGGAGAAGTGCAATCACTACTCTCCTCATCCAGGCTCAGGTCTTTGCCCAGGAAGATTCTCTAGTTCTCTGAAATCATAAGTACTAGTGCTCTATTTTCCTTGAAACTTTGAATAGAGCCCTTATTCTCTTGTGACCAATCACCAGTGCTCTTCTACATGCTGGCATTGTGACCTAAAACTGCGAACCAAAGCTGGGTATGGATAACAGAATTGTTAATTAGTGCCATTTGTACCTGATGCCAGTAAGGGATTCATTTTAATTTCATTCTGACTATAGCTACAGTCACTGTAGCTTCCTGGGTGAGCTTGGGATAGGCTTCTATCCCATTGTCTCAAAATTCTCTTTCTAACCTCTTAAGTTTTCTTAAGCCAGAAAAATGTCTCACTTTGACCTTTTGTTGGCTCTGCCCCTCCAAAATTTGATTGGAAGTGTTATTTTAAAGTTGTTTAGAGGGGAATATTGGGAGAGTTCAAATTGGCTGACCCCAAATTGCCATCTTGGCTTAGCCCCCTATCACTAGGTCTTTTTTTCATGAGAAATGACCTACGTTCAAAAGCTGTACTACTTTTTGTTCCCAGAGGAATTATTTGCATTTCTATAAGTTTATAGTGTGAATTAACAAATCAATATGAACTTATTGGAATTGCTTAAAATTATGAAGATATGACCTACTTGAAATCTTTTCTGCTAGGAAAGGACATATGAATCTAAGCTAGTCTTCATGTCAAGGAGTTCAATATAATTTTGCTAATAAAAGTGAAAAACAGAATTATTCTATGGTTACTTATTTTACCTATGACCTACAAAGTGTATGAGAACCAGAAAAAAAATCAGCATTGTCCCTTCTTCCTGCCTTGATTCAAGATATGCATTTCCAATGGGAAAAAAAAATGTCCTCAGACTCCATTGAGGGGAGCATAGTTTTTCCCAATCTGAGTTTGCCACTCAGCTTTCTTTAGTTATTTTGTTCAATTTATTTCAGATTGCCTTCACACAGAGAACCCATCTGGATATACCAATGTCTCAATTTCAAACTGAGAGTTTACTTTGTTTCTTAAAACCAAAAGGCTGGATTTCAAAAGAGTAAGTTTGGGTTATTACATTAAATTATATGCTTATGATTATTGTTACATTGAATTACAAGCATATGACTAAGAGGCGACATTACATAGTAGACAGAGATCTGACCTTAGGGTCAGAAATATATAGGTTTATGCCCTTCCTCTTAAAACATACGGCTATGTGACTTTCAGCAAGTCCCTTATCACTTGCCCCAGGCAACTCTCCAAAAATATAAATTGAAAAAAAGGTGCTGATCTACATTAGTAGAAAAAAAGTTATTTACCAGAAGCTACCTACACTGATGAAATCACATACAAAAAATTACATACTACTTCAGTAGTCTCTATTAAATTTTAGGAATAAAAAATCTTCAGGTACTTGAATAGGCAGAGATGACAACATCCTCATCCTTATCATTGCCACTATTATCACCACTATCATCATCATCATCATTTCCCCTTCAAAGCTTAATCTAGCAGTCATTATGGGGTTGGGAACAGTGCAGCATGGGAATTCTATTCAGGATCATATACAGTGGGGGTTCTATGTAACCTTAAATTGCTAAAGATGTTAAACCCTAGAAAGAATCCTAAAATGCTGGCCAACTGAGATCAAGGAATATTACTGAGTTAACCTCCTAGACAGTGAGATTAAAGTATTGTTATGAATCCAACAAAGAGAGCTATGTAGGGTTGCAGGCTGGCTATTTGGAGCCTATTGTAATGATCAACTCAATTAACAGGACAGCAGATTAAGTGGCTTTCCCTCATACTTTAATATAGCAAGAAGGCAAAACATTGTGTGGGGTATAGAGAACCTAACCAAACTGACTATTTGGAGACTTCTCAAAGTGAAGGTAAAAGGTAAAAAAGAATCTCAAAAGAAGCAGGCAGTCCCCACTCCTGGACAGTCAAGAATGAGGAGTGTCCACTAGGAGCTGAGAAGCACAGATTAAATAGATTAGCACTACCCAACCCCTTCAGAAAAATTCTGTTATGCAAAGCTTTTGTCTTGATTGGCTCTTGCAGTTAGTTTTCCCTATATTGTAAGTGGAGTGATTATGGGTTGACTAAAAGTGAGGTAATGCAAGCAAAAGTTTCATTATCCTAAAATTAGATAATTTCTAAGAAATTGAAACTTAGGCCTTGAGACTGAGGCCCAAGGCTTCACATACCTTAGCAGATAGTCTCTGAGAAATCACAATATCCATTCTACACAATATTGTAACAAATCAGAAATATCAGTGATTTACAAATTGGAAATGCTTCAGTTCAGATGACATTGACCACTAAGAAGGATAAAATAAGACTCCTGAAATGAACCAAAAACATAAGTTCTTTCATTTTATACTAATATGCCATCACAACAGAATTAAAAACAAATCCTATTTTAAAAAATACTTCAAAGTTATTATCAATTTCAGGTTACATGGCAATTCCAATACATATCAGATTCCTCACTCTGTAACTTAACCCTCAAAAAGTTACAGGAAACAGTGGATAGAGTCCTGAGTCTGGAATCAGGAAGCCATGAGTCAACTCCATCTTTAGACACTTACTAGCTGTGTTTCCCTTTACTTAGCCTCTATTTCCTCAAGTGAAACATGGGAATAATAATAGCACCTACCTGTTGTTGTGAGGTTGAAATGAGAAATTGTTGAAAAGTGCTGAGCACAGTGACTGGTATATAGTAAGTACTGTATCTTCCATTCCCTCTCTTAAAACCTAGAAAAAGATGAAATAAGAGAGAGTATTACAGCTAACATTTCTAAGAAGTCACTTGGAGAAGAAGGAGAACATCTCGGCTTTATTCTTGGTTTCCTCCCAAACTTTTGGTTAAAGGAGGATATGGCAAACTCAAGAAATCCAGGGGACTTTCAATTGTACCCCTAGCTTTCTAGATGGACCTCTGGAATTGTTGAGGGAATTAACATTGAAAGTCAAAGGAAAATGGGAGAAATATTCATAATACTACAAGGAACCAATAAGTTACATCATATCTTAAGAATACCCATAAAAATAAGAAAAGGATATTCAGCAATCTGGAGTTATGTTACCCCAAAGTTACTTAAACTGTGTGTTGTGAGCCCATATGGTGTCACATAACTCAATGTTGTGAAAGTATAATTTGTTATTAGTTAATGTTTGATTTGCATACCCATTTTATATACTTATATACCTAGGGCTGCATAAAAATTTCTCTGGTAAAAAGGAGTCATGATTGGAAAAAAATTAAGAATCCTTGAGTTACACTATTGCTCTGTGTATTATGTAAGCTTGAATCCATTTTTATCTTAATGCTATATAAACTTGCAGGTGAATGCCATATAATTTTGGGGGGGATATTTTGCTCTAAGTTTTATTATTTTTAATACTTTGATAAGTATCAAGTATCCTTTTCTACAGTCACTTAAGGTTGGCTGGTTAAATTAATTTTAATTGATAATTTTCGGGGAAAGCATAGAGGTAAGGGGTCATAAAAGAGAATTAGTAAGAGTTTTCTCTTATATTTGCCACATGACTCTTCAGTGGTCAGTTTCAGTGCACCCAGAAGCTTGGGAGGAAATGATCATCAGTGGATTTTTTAGCTGGGGACATAGGTTAGAGAGTGATCTGTCTCCATACAGGTGATGCTTGTTCTATGTTAGAGAGAGTGAATTATGCATGTTTAATTTATTTTGTCCTCTCTCCCCACATATTCAGCTTTCTTCCTTTTCTCCATCAAGGCCTAACCTAGGCTGCTGTGAGCCCTTAATAGTTGTGTTTCCTAAAAGATTACCATTTACTACAGTATTCATCCCTTGACTATTATTCTTCTATCTTCATTTATCATACAGTATAGATACGGAAATCAGAAAAATGATGGGGTTAGAGGTTTCAAAAAATTAGCTCTCTCAAATGTAGCAAGTAATTATCTAGATAAAATTAAGGGATAACATTTAAAATGAAGAAAGAAAATATCATTGAAAGGTAACCATTTTTTAAAAATAAAAATGTATACTATGTATTGTCTACTTGCTTCACCACTCCAGTATGACCCTGATGTGGGTCTCTCAGTGGCTACTGAGTTACTGATTTTCCATCATACCCACCAAATGGCTTTGTCAATTACCACATGGTAGCTGTTTTAATTGCTACTATTAATTGCTAATAGGATTCCTATATTTACATCTATCTGTCTGTCTGTCTGTCTGTCAATGACTGTTCAATGTCGTTCATTTGTTTCAATCATGACTGACTCTTCATGATCATATTAGGGTTTTTTTTTTTTTTTTTTTTTTTTGGCAAAGATACCAGAATAGTTTGACATTTATTTTTCCAGCTCATTTTACAGATGAGGAAACTGAGACAAACAGGGTTAAATTACTTGCCTGGGATTATACAGCTAGAAAGTAGCTGAGGGCTAAGGGTTTCAAGTGCTAAGAAAGGAGAGTATTCAGGTATCATAGTTATCCTATGAAAATAAGGTGAGAATTTAAATGTCATATACAGAAAAAAAAGCCAGTTTTTCAAGAACAAAGAATGAGTGAGGTGGAGTCATGGATGTTGAACCTGGAAAGATATGATAGAAGCAGACTGTATATTAAATGCTACAGAGAGTAATTTATTTTAGAGGTATAGAAAGTACCACAGGTCAGTGATATGGTCTGATTTGTGTTTCAGGAATATCAATTTTAAAGGATATTTTTAAAAGATATTAGAAGGGAGACTATTGCAACAATTATGGTGAGGTGTGATGTAGAGCTGAAATAGGGTGGGTATATTGTAAATGGAGACAAGGGGGCAGGTGCAATAGATATGGAAGAATTTCAGTTGATAAGACTTGAGAACTAATTGAACATGGAGAGCAGGTAAGTGAGTATAAACAATTGAGAATGAATTGTTTATGAGTCTAGGAAACTAGATTCCTTTCCTGAAGGAATAGGAAAGTTGGGAAGAGAAAAAAATTTAAGGGGAAAGATAATAAGAAATGCACTTATGACAGATTCACAGAGTTTTAAAATGAGTTGGACTAGAACTCATGCAAAAAACAGGAATCTTGATTTCAGACAAGGCAACATTAAAATATATATATACTTAAGAGAGAGAAGCAAGGAAACTACATTATGCTCAAAGGCACCATATATATTGAACAAGTTGAAATATTAAATATATATGTGCTTGATATATATGTGTATATATATATGCAAAGGATAAGCTAGTTAATTATAGAAAGATAGAAACATGAAATCAATATTTGTTTAGAATTTCAACCTTTTTTTCAGACTTAAAAAAATCTAGAGGCAGAGCTAAGATGGTGGAATAAAGGCAGGGACTTGCTGAGCTCTCCCCCAAATCTATCTGAATAACTTTAAATGATTCTAAACAAATTCAAGAATAGCAGAATCCACAAAAAGATGGAGTGAGATAATTTTCCAATCCAAGACAAATTAAAAGCATGTCAGTAAAAGGTCTGTTATACAAGGGTGAGAGTGAAGCACAAGCCAGCAAAAGCCACCTTGCCTCACCAACAGACCTTGAAAGCCACTGAATCAGCAGCAACAGCAGCTATTTCCAGAACCTAAAATACCACACATAGTAAGGAGGGCTGAACAACTGGTCAGAAGGAGATTTCAAGGAGTCTTTTTGTTAGCTTGGAGGTAGGACTCATTTGCTTTGCTGATACTTGAAATCAAGTCACAGTCTGGGGTCACTCCTCCTAGGGCAAGAAGGAGCACTAAGCACCAGAACTTGCAGGCACAGTGGAGCATGGGCCCTCCTATCAATGTTAGGACAGAGAAGAGTGACTGTGGTCACTCACAAATTAGAGCACAGGCCAGGAGAGTAGTAAATACCTTTTCTTAGCTCATAATACTTTGAAGAACTGAAAACTGACAGGTTCCTGGAAATATCTCTGAAAACAGCTGCACAAAACTTCCTTTCACTCTGGAAGAAGAATTGTACTTTAACAGAGTTAAAAGGGACTGGGAAAATGAGCAAACAACAGGGGAAAAAAAAAAAAAAAAACACCTGACCATAGAGAGCTACTATAGTGATTAAGGAAGGTCAAAAAACACACTCAAAAGAAGATAACAAAGTCAAAAATTCTCATATCTAAAGCCTCAAAGAAAAGTGTAAATTAGTCTTAAGGCATGAAAGGGCTCAAAAAATATTTTGAGAATCAAGTAAGAGAGGTAGAGGAAAAACAAGGAAAAGAAATAAATGATGTAAGAAAATCACGAAAAATGAATCAAAAATTTGGTAAAGGAGAATCACATCCACACACAAATCTGAAGAAAATAACACTTAAAAAATAGTAGGCTAAATGGTAAAGAAAATTTTAAAAAAACAATGAGGAAAAAGCCTTAAAAAGCAGAATTTGCCAAATGGAAACAGTTCACTGAAGGGAAAACAAAACAAAACAAAGCAAAACTCTTCAAAAAGTCGAATTGCCTAAATGAAAAAAGATACAAAAGCTCACCAAAGAAAATAATTCTTTACAAATTAAAACTGAAGAAATGGAACCTAATGACTTTATGAGAAATTAAAAAACAAAAAAACCCCAAAAGAATGGAAAAAAAAGGGGCAACTAGGTGGCGCAGTGGATAGAGCACCAGCCCTGAAGTCAGGAGGACCTGAGTTCAAATCTGATCTCAGACACTTAACATTCCCTAGCTGTGTGACCCTGGGCAAGTCACTTAACCTCAATTGCCTCAACAAAAAAGCAAAAAAAAAAAAAAAAAGAATGAAAAAAAATAGAAGACAATGTGAAATATCTTACTGGTAAAACAATTGACCTCGAAAACACTAAGTCAAGTTTCTGAACAGATTTTGGAGTGACAGCACACAAGTATTTGGAGTATAATAATTTTCCAGCTTAAGATATCTTGAAAAGATTTCATGAAAGGTCTGTCTTAATTGTGCAGGGGATACACAATCCAGCACAGGCTTTGTTCATAAGGTCAATGGCTCAGTAGCTAGATATGAGTTACAATGCAAACACAGAAAGCGAATTGGGAGCCCCCCAAACCCTAACATAACAGGTGAGACTTGGCCAGGCCAACCCAGCATGGTAAGAAAGCTTGTGGCACCATTGGCCCCAGTGTAGTTGATGAGAGGTCCCTGATTCGCATCTCCCCTATGACCTAGGAGCAGAGCTCAACTTTTAAAAATGAGGAAAATAGCAAAAAACAAACAAACACACACACAAAAAAAGTCCAACTCTGACTATAGAAATTTATAATGGAAACAGGGAAGATCAGAACACAAACCCAGAAGAGTATAGCAGTGATAATATGCCTACAGATGGAGCCTCAAAGGGGCATGTTCCCACTGGTTTCAAGCCCAAAGGGCTTTCTTGGAGGAGCTCAAAAAGGATCTTAAAAGAAAGGTAGAAGAAAAATAGGTAAAAGAAATGAGGACTATTCAGGGAATTATGAAAGTTTTTTTTTGGGGGGAGAGGGGAGAAAGCCAACAGCTTGGGAAAAAAAAAGCACAAAAATTGAAGAAAAAAATAGCTTTGGCAAAATGAAAAAAATATATATATATATATGTATATATATATATATATATTAAAGAAAGAATCTATTTTTTATTAAAACTTTTTATTTGTATAACATATGTATGGGTAGTTCCCCAGCACTGATCTTTACAAAGCTTTCCATTACAAATTTTACCCCCAGTCCCCTCTCCTCCCCTAGATGGCAGGAAGTCCACTACATGTTAATAATGTTGAAATACTTGACAAGTTGTGTAAGAAAAATCCTATCTACAAGAAAAAAAAAAAGAAAATCAGAGAAAGGAAACACAATGCAAGCAAACATCAATAGGGAGCATGGAAATGTTATGTTGTGGTCCATATTTCATATCCCTCTCTCTGGGTGTGTATGGTTTTCTTCAGTGAACAATTGGAACTGGATTGAGACAATTCTTTGTTGCAGAGAGCCATGTCCATCAGAATTGATCATCATGTAATATTGTTGTTGCTGTGTATAATGATCTCCTGGTTCTGCTCATTTCACTCAGCATCAGCTCATTCAAGTCTCTCCAGGCCTCTCTGAAATCGTCCTGCTGGTCGTTTCTTACAGAGCAATAACATTCCATAACATTCATATACCATAATTTATTCAGCCACTCTCCAATTAATGGGCATCCATTCAGGTTCCAGTTTCTAGCCACTACAAAAAGGGCTGCCACAAACATTCTTGCACATGTGGGTCCCTTTCCCTCCTCTAAGATCTCTTTGGGATATAGGCCCAATAGAAACACTGCTGGGTCAAAGGGTATGCACAGTTTGATAACTTTTTGAGCATAGCTACAAATTACTCTCCAGAATGGTTGGATCCGTTCACAGTTCCACTAACAATGTATTAGTGTCCTAGCTTTCCCACATCCCCTCCAGCATTCATCGTTATCTTTTCCTGTCATTTTAGCCAATCTGACAGGTGTGTAGTGGTACCTCAGAGTTGTCTTAATTTGCATTTCTCTCATCAATAGTGATTTGGAGCAACTTTACATATGACTAGAGAAAGAATCTATTTTACCCTTCAGGAAAGTAGCATGGGAAGGGAGTGAGAGAAAGGGGTGATGGTGATAGAATGGAAAGCAAATTGGGGGAGGGAGTTGTCAGAAGAAAACACTTTTGAGGAGGAACTAGATGAATGGAGAGAGAAAATATAAATATGGTGGGAGAAATAGGATGGAGAGCAATTTGGAATTATGCTCAAAGGGCTATAAAACCATGTATACCCTTTGACCTAGCAATACCACTACTAGAGATATGAAACAATAAAACTTGGAAAGATTTCTGTGAGCTGATGCAAAGTGAAATATACCATATACAAAGTGATCACAATATTGTAAAATGATGAGTTGTCAATGATTTAGCTATTCTGAGCAATGCAATGATCCAAAGCAACTCTGAATGGCTTACAATTAAAAATGCTATCCATCCCTGGAGAAAGAATTGATGGTGTCTGAATACAGAATGAAATATAACTTTTTTTTAACCTTTTTTTTCCTGAGGGTTTTTTTTTTTGGACGGTGCTGTATGGTTTCTTTCACAAAATAACTCTTATGAACATGTTTTTCATGACTATGTATAACTAAGTTGAATTGCTTACCTTCTCAATGGGCATGGCAGAAAAAGGAAGGGGGGAAATTTGGAACTCAGTTTTAGAAACAAATATTAAGAATTGTTTTTGCATGTAATAGGAGAAAAATAAAATACCAAGTAAATTTAATTAAAAAGAAAAATATATAATGAAAATTAACAAACAAGTTAAGGACCTCAAAGGAATTTTAACAAAAATTTGAAATTACTAGATGGGAATTTTGAATATATTTATTTTTCACTTTATGATACATTTGTTAAAACTAACTATATAGATGTGAAGAACTTATAAAAATGGCAGGCAGAAATATTAAACATCTTGTATAAATCACAAAAATTAAAAATTGTCATCAATATAGAAAATGTGAACAAGGGATACAGGTTTAAATAAAGATTAAATAATTAAATCCTAGGTAATGAGTTTATCAAAGAAGAAATCATAAAAACAATTAACAACCATGTTATAGAACATAATAATAATGGAACAATAAGCCCAAACATCTAGGGTATAATCAAGACAATTTCTAGGGGAAAATTCATAAGTTTAAGTGCTTTTGTCAAACAAAGAAAAGAAGAATTGATTTGGTCATTCAATTAAAAATGATGCCTTATCTCAACTTGTATAGAAGCACCAGCCTTGATATTTTAGTAATATTTGTGGCAAACACTATGATATGATAACAAGGGTCTGGTGGATTTCTTCTTTCTCTGGCTTATTGTCTACATTCCCAACAATTTGGAACTTAATGATCTAGCATGATGTCCTACTAGAAAGAAATAAAAGTTCCTGGACAAGTCATTTAACTCCAATTCCTTCAGGAAAAAAGAAAGAAAGAAAAAGAAAGGAAGAAAGAAAGAAAGAAAGAAAGAAAGAAAGAAAGAAAGAAAGAAAGAAAGAAAGAAAGAAAGAAAGAAAGAAAGAAAAGAAAAGAAAAGAAAGAAAAGAAAGAAAAGAAAAAAGAAAGAAAAGAAATTAAAATTTCAAAGAAAATAAAACCAAATAGTACTCACAACAGACATTATAGAAAATAAGATAGTTACTTGTGAATTTTCTTCCTTATCTGAGGCCTATATATAGTTTCATTTATTAATAGTAAGCTTTGGGTAGGGCTACTTGTATTATTATCTTTATTGTAGTTGTCATCTTTAAGCTCCTATCTTTACCTTTCCTTATCACTCCTCTGCCATTATTCTAGTATAGCTCTTTAATCTGCCTGTGGTTCCCAGAAGAAAGTGGCTATTTTCTGTCTCCTCTATTCTTCCACCTTGGTTTGTCATCCTATGCATCACTGCTCATCTTACAATTTTGCTGTAGATGTCATAGTTTTCTGCTTTCTGTTGTCCTCTCCCATTGTCATTCTGTTGATGTTCTTATTTGTTTGTTTGTTTGTTTGGTTTTTTGCTGAGGCAATTGGAGTTAAGTAACTTGCCCAGGGTCACACAGCTAAGAAGTGTTAAGTGTCTGAGACCAGATTTGAACTCAGCTCCTCTTGACTTCAGGGCTGGTGCTCTATCCACTGTACCAACTAGCTGCTCCCAGGTGTTCTTATTAAATTAGCTCTTTGGATGAAACCTCACAGAATATTCTGTAACTTTAAGATATATCTAATGTTGTGTTGTGTTGCCAGGACATGGTTGGAATCCAAAACAAAGGATCCTATTCTGGAATTCTCTTTTTGAGAATTGCATTTCTTATCATACTCTTCCTTCATGATCCAACTGATCAGTAACAGTGTCACTTTGATCTTACAAATGAGTCTCTGTTCTCCATATCAAATTAAATCATGAAATTGATAGTCTAGGGTTCTCTTTCTTGCAGTTCTCAACTGTGCTTATATCAGCATTTGGCACTGATCAAGTGGTTGAGAAGAACCCTAAACTTTCATCACTTGTTTAATCATGCTTTCACCTCAACTTTACCTTTGGGAGACTGATATGGGTTAATTAAATTATGGAGGACTTGCTTTCTATGTCATTCAGATTAGGGGACTGGACTCATTATTCTGCGGGGAGGTGGGAAGGAGAGCAATAGGGGAAGAAAAATCTTCATTCATACTGAAGTGGATACAATTTTGTTTTCCCAACTGCATTTTTTATTTTTTTCATAGTAGGAAACTTCAAGAGATATACAAACTCAGTTATTTCAGCGTGTCCTTCATTGCCAGTTTGGTAAACTGTTGCTTCTTTTATCATAAGAATTACCACTAATCATTAATCAGTATTTTAAGGAAAATTAAGATACACATTAAACACATCTGTTTAGTTTAGGCAGTTTAGGTACATTTAGGTAAAGTTCATGCAGAATGGTGGACTGATAGAAACTAATTTAGAGTCAGGAGATTAAGTTGGTTAAATTTTAGTACTGCTAATTGTTACTCTTCAACTTTGAACAGACTTTTTCTAGATGTTCTGCATCTCATTTTTCTTATCTACAATATGAGCGGGCTAGACTAGATAATTATTAAAGCTTTTTCAGCTCTAATTTGTTATGCATAAGATGAATTTTGATGTGATAAAATTAAGAAAATAGTTATTTTCCTTTATTCTTCTAAAAAATTCCAATTATTTTTTATTGTGTTGAGAAAAATCTTTGGCATAGATTACTAAAATGCCAAGCTCACATGTATGAAAATTTAGCAACTGATCCATAGTCCTCCTTAAAATTTACATTTAAATAGAAAGTTGAGCTACCCAGGCTTTTATAAATTAAAAAAAAATGTGAAGAATAATAGAAGATATTGAATTTATTATATGATAGAAAACTAAGGAATAAACTCTTGTGATGAGGAGAAAAGATTGGATTTGGAATCAGAAAGAACTGGATTTGAAGCCTCAATTAGATAATTATTCATTGTCATTTAATTTTCTTAATCTCAATTTTATTATTTTTTCTTGAAGATGATAATACTTTTAATTTTCACTTCATGAGGTTGCTAGGAAAATCACAGGAGATAACACATATAAAGTGCTTTACAAATCATCAAGCATTATATAAAATCTGGCTATTATTATTATTATTTCCATTATCATTATAATTTCATCATCATCACTGATGCAATCTGGAAAATATATAGTTTCTATTAGACTCTGAAGACATAGCATAGTCTCTATGTACTTCATTTGCAGAGGTCTCTCAGGTGCCTATAATTGTTGAGAAGACACTCCGGAAGTGGGAATAAAGACTAGAAGGCTATCATAATAGTACAGGGGAAAAGTGTTGGGATTCTGAGCCATGGGAGTGTTGAGAAATAGGTGGATTTGTGAGATATCATGAAAAATAAAATTAGGGGAGGATTCTGTAAAGATGATGGCATAGGTCAGAAAATTCTAAGTTCTCCATATTTCCCTCACAAATAAAACAAAAATTCACCTCAGTGTGAACACAGACCAGTGTTCTGTGGCAAAGTAGAGGTACTCCTGGGACAGTCTGAGAAGATAGGAAGAAAGACCCTAGGTGTAAAGTGTAAAAGTGTAAATATTACCAGACTAGATCTGCAGAAACAGCAAGCAGGGAGTCATGGTGCTAGCTGGATCTAGAGGTAGCTTCAGCCCAAACTTCAGAAACTTTCACTTCCATGACAGTTTGAGGAGTTGGGAGTCTGAATCCTGGAAGACTAAGGGAACTTTGGCTGATTAGGAATGCTAGGTGCAGCTGTGCTGCAGCGATGCTGCCCTGGTCAAGAAGGAACCAGTATACCTGGTGAATGCAGAAACAGTTGGGCAAAAATACTGCTGGGTGCAGGTGCTTGCAGGAGGATAGAGTTTTTGGTTTGTGGTTCTGTGTCAGAGTAGAGAGCTGAAGTGAAGCCAGAGGCACCATTTCTACTTCCCCCTCCCCAGGATTAGAGATGATTACACTAATAAGTTATCATTAAAAAAAAAAAAAAAAAAAAAAGGGCAGGCAAAGGACAAAGAACCCAAATGTAAATTGTAAATGAAAACTTATTGTCGAAATAAGGAAGATCAGGTTCTTCATTAGAGGAGGGCATTGAAGTAACAACAAAACAAAATAAAACAACAAAAACTCTCCTACCCAATGAGTCACATTAAATGGCTATCTGCTCAGAAATAATTTATAGAAGGACTTAAAAAACATTTTTAAAAAATGAGAGAGATTGAGGAAAAACTAAAAAAAAAAACTAAAAAAATTAAGATTCATTCTAGAAAAACAAGATTACTAAAAGAAAGAAAATCAACTAGCAAAGAAGACCCAGAGTCTTAAAGAAGAAAATGATTTTTTTGAAAATTAGAATTGGGTAAGGGGAAACCAGTGAAGCTGCAAGAGATCAAGAAATAACAAATCAATATATAAAGAATGAAAAAATACTATGGAATATTAAACATAAGAAAAACAACAGATCTGGAGAACACATCAAGAAGAGAAAACTTAAGAACAATTTGACTGTCTGAAAGTTGTAAACAACAACAACAACAACAACATATAAAACCTTGACACAATAATACTAGAAATCATTAAAGAAAATTGTCCAGGAGTGATAGAACATGAGGGGAAAGTAAAAATAGAAAAAAAAAAATCTACCGATCAACACCACAAAGAAATCCTAAAAGGAAAGCCCATAGGAACATTATTGCTAAAATTTAAAACTCCGAGAACAAAGACGAAATTTTTACAAGAGGCAAACAAAACCAATTCAGATATGCTGTAGTTACAATTAGAATTGTACAGAATTTAACAGGAGTTGTAATAAAAGATTAGAGGCCCTGGAATATTATATATTGGGAATCAAAAGAACTAGGTCTATGGTCAAAAATATTATAGCCTGAAAAATTAAGCATAATATTGAACAAAAAAATGGATATTCAGTGAACTCTCAGATTTTCAGGAATTTGTTTTAATTAAACCTGAATTCTATAGAAAATTTAACATGTAAGAGCCAACATCAAAGACTAATTTCAGGGGACCAAACAAAATCCAAACTGTTTATGTTTTATACATGGAAATATAAACCACATGTCTAAGATTGATTCCAGTAATTGGGCAGCACAAAAGAAATATTGGGGCAGAGCTAAGTATGATCTAATTCTAAAAGGCAAAACCATCTAGGGAAAGGTAAAAATAATAATTATGCTATATGAATAAGGTGCAGAGGAAGAACCAATACAGAGACGTTAAATAGGGGAAGAAAACCTCTCACATTGGGAATGAGTTAAATAGGGAGATTATATATATACATATTTATACATATATATATATATATATTTATACACACACACACACCATGAAGGGTATAGCACCCTCCAAAATCTATAAGAAAATAAGGGGAGAGAGGATATGATAAGGTGGGGCATAGAGAAATGGAAACGGTATGTAGTAAAAATTTAATAGTAATCCCATTTAATAGGAATGGGATAATGAGGGAGGGAAAAGGTGGGGAGAGATGATAAGGGAGGGATATGTGGTTGGGGGGACATTAAATAATAGCAAGACAAATTAAGAAGTAGAACTAAAGTAAAAGAGTTAGCAAGGATAGGAAATAAGAGTAATACACAAACACAATAACAATGATCAGGAATAGAATTTTGTAGGGAAAAAAAGAGGTAGTGATCATTGATCTCAAAGTCAAACTTAAAGATTCAATCAAAATGTGGAAATATTTACAGAATTATACATGCTTAACATATATTGTATTACTTGCTGTCTAGGGGAGGAAATGGGGATAAGGGAGGGAGAAAAATATGCAATATAAAGTTTTTCAAGGGTGAATGTTGAAAACTTTATTTGCATATATTTTAAAAATAAAAAGGTATTATTTAAAAAATTAAAAAGAAGAAAAAAGACTCAATCAAGACAGAAATCTGTATTATATGTTAGCCCTTAAATATATATAGATCTATGTGTATATATATATATCTATATATATCTATGAATATATATCTATATCTATGAATATATATATATATATATATGTATCTCTATATATGTATATATATACACATAAATATACACATATGTGTCTATATATATGTATATTAGTAGGCTTATATATATACATATATGTGTGTGTATATACATGTAAGTACATATATTGTATATGCATGTGTGTGTATGTATAAGTGTTTGTATACAAAAATATATCTGTGCTTAACTGTAGCCTGCTTGGGGGACTTGCAAGAAGGTAGGAGGATGAAAGGAGGGAAAAAAGAAAGTTACAAGTGTGTATCAGAGAATGAAAGAATAACCTAAAAGGAAGCAAAGAAAAGATGGCCAGTCATGAACATAATGTCTTCTATTATTATATATGCTTTCTTGAAGTGGAAATGTATTGTTAGATATTTTGAATTCTCTCTGATGTGCTACTGAGAATGGGACATTTTTCCTTTTTCTGCTTTCTTTCCTTTTCTATTTTGTTTTTTCTTTTTTTGTTCTTAGTCTTAAACAAATACATTAAAAAAAAAACAACAAAAAACCCCTGAAACCCCTGAAACCCCTGTACAAAATCTAAAAAAAAAAATAGAATCAACACAACACTTGGCAACTTATTGGATATGGGGGATTGGGGAGAAGGAGGAGTCAAGAATGATTCGTCTTAAATTTGCTTTATATATTTTGGGGATATATTTTGGTACACTCAGATGAAACACAGTGGCAAGAGAAGATAAATGAATTAAACTTTGGAAATACTCATTCTTAGATATCAATAGAGGAGTTATATAGATATAGAAAATAGAATTGAAATCCAGGAGAAAAATAAGGATAGAATGGCTCGATTTGGAGTCATTTGTGTCAAGATTCATGTAAACACATGAAATCACCAAGAGAGAGAATATGAAGAGATGGGAAAAGAAGAAAGATCACAACAATTTCTTGTTGGGAGAAAAGCATGTTTAAAGATAGGAGATAGATATTGAATGAGTAGGTGCATTTTCACAGCAGTTTTGGAATTATTTATATGAGCAGAGATCTTTGGACATTGGATTTATGCTTAGAGTAAACTAGTTTTTATACGTATGGGTATGGGAAGAGTGCTGATTCCACATTGAGTACTGATCATAATGCTAACCTTTAGACAAAAATTTTGGCACATGCAAGTACTAATATGTACCATATCTGAATGTCACAGTTTTTAGTCTCTGGGTGTTATTGGACGAGAAAAGACAGCGCCCAAGAGTAAAGAGGTAGAATGTGAGTGGACTATGACTCAGAGCCAAAGCATCAGATTATAAATGTAAATTGTGATGGACCAGTACAATTTTGGGGTATATGAGAAACACCCTTCAAATCTTCCAAGGGCCTTCTTCCCTCATCTTCTACACTTCATTTTCCAAGACTTTACTTCTAATTCAGATTATTCTGCAGGTTTATATCCACTCCAAAGCTATTGATCATTATCTCCTACTGACATACACTAGTCAGGCACAGGACATAATTCAAAGCATTTAATGAAATAATATAGTAAGAAAAGTGTTAATGTAATATTTCCCCCACAAACTTGGGACACAGTTCTCCTTTTTATCCATGAAAAGCAAAAGAAACATCAGTAAAAAGAATAACCCCTTTACATGAAGCATATGAAAGAGAATGCACATATAGAACACATATGGCTAGGAAACATGCATGGTGTGAAAAACATAGAGGTAACATGATGGCCAGAAAATATGTATAGAAGAATTCATATCTCCAATGTCTTCTGGTAATGTCATTGTTACTTCTCATCAATCTATTATGGCATGTAATTTTTTCAAAGGGTATAGACTTTTTTTTTAATAAAGCCTTTTATTTTCAAAACATATGCACGGATAATTTGACAACACTGACCCTTGCATAGTCTTGTGTTTCAGATTTTCTCCTTCTCCCCACCTACAAGGCAAGCAATCCAGTATATGTTAAACATGTTACAATATATATATTTTTTTATTTTTTTTATTTAAAACTTTTTATTTGTATGACATGTATATGGGTAGTTTCCCAACATTGATCTTTACAAAGCTTTCCATTACAAATTTTACCCCCAGTCCCCTCCCCTACCCTAGATGGCAGGAAGTCCACTACATGTTAATAATGTTGAAATGCTTGAGAAGTTATGCAAGAAAAATCCTATCTACAAGAAAAAAAAAAGAATCAGAGAAAGGCAACACAATGCAAGCAAATGTCAATAGAGATCATGAAAATGTTACGTTGTGGTCCATATTTCATATCCCTCTCTCTGGGTGTTTATGGTTTTCTTCATTGAACAATTTAAACTGGTTTGAGACAATTCTTTGTTGCAGAGAGCCATGTCCATCAGAATTGATCATCATGTAATACTGTTGTTGCCGTGTATGATGATCTCCTGGTTCTGCTCGTTTCACTCAGCATCAGCTCATGCAAGTCTCTCCAGGCCTCTCTGAAATCGTCCTGCTGGTCGTTTCTTACAGAGCAATAATATTCCATAACATTCATATACCATAATTTATTCTGCCACTCTCCAATTGATGGGCATCCCTTCAGTTTCCAGTTTCTAGCCACTACAAAAAGGGCTGCCACAAACATTCTTGCACAGGTGGGTCCCTTTCCCTCCTCTAACATCTCTTTGGGACATAGGCCCAGTAGAAACACTGCTGGGTCAAAGGGTATGCACAGTTTGACAACTTTTTGAGCATAGCTCCAAATTGCTCTCCAGAATGGTTGGATCTGTTCACAGTTCCACCAACAATGTATTAGTGTCCCAGCCTTCCCACATCCCCTCCAACATTCATCATTAACTTTTCCTGTCATTTTAGCCAATCTGACAGGTGTATAATGGTACCTCGGAGTTGTCCTAATTTGCATTTCTCTGATCAATAGTGATTTGGAGCAACTTTTCATATGACTAGAGATGGTTTTAATTTCATCATCTGAAAATTGTCTGTTCATATCCCTTGACCACTTATTTATTGAAGAGTGGCTTGAATTCTTATATATATGAGACAATTCTCTATATATTTTAGAAATGAGGCCTTTATCAGAGCCATTGAATGTAAAGATGATTTCCCAATTTGATGCTTCCCTCCTAATCTTGTCTGCATTTGTTTTGTTTGTACAGAAACTTTTTAACTTAATATAATCAAAATTATCCATCTGGTGTTCAATTAGGAGTTCCAGGTCTTCTTTGGACATAAATTTATTCCATCTCCACAGGTCTGAGAGATAAACTATATTATGTTCCTCTAACTTGCTTACAAAGTCCCTCTTTATATCTAGATCATGAACCCATTTAGATCTTATCTTGGTTACAATATATCTTAAACCCAATATGTATAAACATATTTATACAATTCCCTTGCTGCACAAGAAAAATCAGATCAAAAAAAGAAAATAAATGAGTAAGAAAACAAAATGCAAGCAAACAAGAACAAAAAGAGTAAGAATGTTATATTATGATCCACATTCAGTTCCCACAGTCCTCTCTCTAAGTGCAGATGCTCTCTTCATCACAAGATAATTGGAATTGGCATCAATCATCTCATTGTTGGAAAGAGTCACATTCATCAGAATTGATTATCGTATAACATTGCTATTGCTGTGTATAATGATCTCCTGGTTCTGCTCATTTCACTCAGCATCAGTCTATGCAAGTCTTTCCAGACTTCTCTGAAATCATCCTGCTGGTCATTTCTTACAGAACAATAATATTCCATAACATTCATATACCATAATTTATTCAGCCATTCTCCAATTGATGGGCATCTTTTCAATTTCCAGTTTCTTGCCACTACAAAAAGGGCTGCCACAAACATTCTTGCACATGTGGGACCCTTTCCTTCCTTTAAGATCTCTTTGGGATATAGGCCCAATAGAAACACTGCTGGGTCAAAGGGTATTCACAATTTGATAACTTTTTGAACATAGTTGCAAATTGCTCTCCAGAATGGTTGGATCCGTTCACAGTTCCACTAATAATGTATTAGGGTATAGACTTTTCTGGGCTTTGCTTCCTGATGGTTTTCATGACTGCTGCATGTTAATACCTGCTGATTATGTGGTTGTTGCTCATTAATAAGTGTAATTCCACAGGGTTTGTGTCTACAAAAGTACTCTTAGTTTTTAGCTTTATCAGGTATTTTCAATTAAACTACTAAAATTTCCCTGCAAGAACAATGTGCTACTATCATAAAGGAGGGAAAGGGACACACATGTGCAAAAATGTTTGTGGCAGCCCTTTTTGTAGTAGCTGAAAACTGGAAACTGAATAGATGCCCATCAACTGGGAATGGCTGAATAAATTATAGTGTATGAATGTTATGTAATATTATAATTCTGTAAGAAACGACCAGCAGGATGAGTTCAGAGAGGCCTGGAGAGACTTGCATGAACTGATGCTGAGTGAAACGAGCAGAACCAGGAGATCATTGTACACGGCAGCAAGACTATATGATGATCAATTCTGATGGACATGGTTCTCTTCAACAATGAGGAGACTCAAACCAGTTTCTATTGTTCAGCAATGAAAGTCATTTACATCCAGGGAGAGGCCTGAGGGAACTGAGTGTGGACCATAATGCAGCATTTTAACGCTTTCTGTGAATTTTGTTTGCATTTTATTTTCCTTCTTAGGTTTTTTTTTTTCTTCTTTTTCTAGATATGATTTTTCTTTTGCAGCAAGATAACTGTATAGATATGTATACATATATTGGATTTATCACACATTTTAACATATTTAACATGTATTACACTACCTGTCATCTAGGGGTGAGGGTGGGGGGAAGGAGGGGAAAAATTTGGAACAAAAAAATTTTTGCAAAGGTCAATATAGAAAAATTACTCATATGTTCTGTAAATAAAAAGTTTTAATTAATTAAAAAAGAAGAATGTGCTACTTTTCTTTTCGCCCAAACATAAGAGACTTTAAAATATGTTCTCTTTTAATAAAAAAGGGTCCTCATATATCCAGTCATAGAATAGAGAAAAATCTTGGACCAATTTTTCTCCCTTCAAAGCAGAATTTGTCAAATGTCAAAGCTTTTACTGTGGCAAACTTTTTAATCCCCAAAAGAAGAGTCTTCACCTGAGGGACCAACTTCTATGTACTCCATAGTAGTTGGCTGAACTGTGCTATCAGGTATTTAAGCTATTTTTTTTTTTTTCCATCTCTACTGACTAGTCTTTAGCTGACTTAGGATTAGAAATTCCTTTTCCTTCTCATTTAAAATCTGATTCTTTTGACTTTTATAGGTTGATTTTTTTTTTTTTTTTTTTTTTTTTTTTTTGCTGAGGCAATTGGGGTTAAGTGACTTGCCCAGGGTCACACAGCTGTTACATGTCTGAGACCAGATTTGAACTCAGATCCTCCTGACTTCAGGGCTGGTGCTCTATCCACTGTGCCACCTAGCTGCCCCTATAGGTTGATTTTCTAACAAATTAAAAAGGACTATTTAGGTTTAAGATTTGATTTGCTCAAACTAGAAATTTTCTTGGTCTTTTTTTTTTTTTTTTGCAAATGAATAGGAGACTAAAAGGCACAGAAATAAAAGCTCTTAGGTAAAGCCTTTCATTTTTTTTCTTGTTGTTGTTTTAAATTACTTCCATAACAACAACAGTAATAATGATGATTGCTAGAACTTATATAAAGATTTAAAATTTACAAAGCATTTTACAAATATTATCTCATTTTACCCCTCACAAGAATCCTGGGAGGCACATGCCATAATTATCCTCATTTTATGGATGAATAATTTAGGACAGACAGAGGTCAAGTCACTTTGCCAGGGTTACACAGCTAGTAAGTGAACAAAGATAGATTTAAACTGAGGTATTCTTGATTTTGTGTTTAGGGTTCTATCCATTATACAACCTAGCTATCTATATTCACTTATACACACACACACACACACACACACACACACACACACACACACACACATCTTATTTGAAGCTTTTCTAGTATTTAAGTACCACCCCATTATAGAAATGTAACATTTTAGAGTTCTAATCAGAGGTTGGTGCACTTCTATGAAGTTTTCTTAAATGTTTGTTGAGGGAATATTTTCTTCTGGGTTAGAGCTAAATGTTTCTTATCCAAGAGCTAGAAAATGAAAATAGTGCCTGATGGACTGAAACAAATTGTTTTGGCCTGAGGCTGGGTGACCTAACAGGAAAAAAAAATGTTAAGGAATTAAAGGACATGTACAGAAGCCATTTAAATGGAGGAAGGCTGTTCTCTTTCTATTTTTAAACATAAACATATGGATCACTATAAAAAAGGAAATAAGTATGACATATTTTATGGCCATGTAATGGTTCAGCAGATTTGTGCCAATATAGATTCACATGTTTAACATTGGAAGAGAATGTAGAAATGAGCTAGTCTAAGTGCTTTATTTTATTGGAAATTGATAGTCAAAGACCTTTCTTAAGGTCCAATAGCAAGATGGTAGGAGAATAAAGACTAGAAGAGAGTGAAAAAGAGAAGAGAGGAAAAGAAAGATCTTGGAAGCTAGAGATTTCTCTTCCCAATTCTGCTATTGTCTAGTTGTTAGAACTTGAATAAACCATGTCTCCCTTTCTATGACTCATTTTCAGGTGGCCAAATCATTAGATTTAGAGTTGAAAGAGATTTTAGAGATCCTACATTTAGTTATCTGATTTTCCTATTGAGGAAATCAAAGCTGAGAAAGGTTCGATGCTTTATCTGAAGTTATAGAAAGAAGTAGTAGGTAGGAGGCCTGGGACTTTAAAGCTGTGTTCACTGAATCTCAATCTGGGGCTTTTACCACTATGACACCCCACCCCCAGCCTGTGAAAATATTGCTAATAATTAGGAACCCTATTCTCTAGAGTGCATTAAAAGTGTGCATGACTCAGCCATGTTCATGAGTATAAAATGCTTTCTAAGGGATACTTTGCCCTTAAGAACCTCAAAGCTCTATAATAACAATAGAATACTATTTACTGCTTATGTACAAGTTAAGGATAGACAGAGGGGAAGGTGAAATAGCTCAGCCCTTTTTTTTCTAGCTTTAATACTGGACTGAATAGCTATAATTTTTTGCCACGTTCCCTCTCCCCTCTCTTTCCCTTTCCTTTTCTTTCCTTTTGATCATTTCCCTTCATTCTTTCCTGCCTCTAACTTCCTCTACTAAGCTTGAATTAGTAGACATTGGAGTCCACTGACTGACTTTTTTTTTTTAACTATTTTTTTTTGGTTAATAAATTCTATGAGGGAAAGGATTTTGTTTTTTGTTATATTGTTAAGCATGGTTTATCACACTATGGATTATGACTAGAGAAAGCTGTTCATATATAAAATATTATCTTCTATACTTAATAATTATAGCTAATATTTAAATAGTGTTTTAAGCACTTTACAGATATTATGTACTTTATCCCAATACAGCTGTGAGAGGTATATGCTAATATTATTCCATCTTACAGATGGGGTAACTGATGAGGTATAAATGAGTGATTTGCTCAAGGTCACAAATAAGTGTCCAAGACTGGATTTGAACTCAATTTCCTAATTCTTGGTTCAGTGTGCTCTCTCCAAGGACTATTTAACTGATAGAAGACAAGCCTGAAGCAAAGAAATCCTAAAATCACTTGCCTAAGGCCTTACTCTTAATGACTTACCAACCTTCTCTCAAACATCTGTACTTCTATAATCTTCTCTCTCCCTTGCTGATCATATTCAATCAGTCATCAAGTTTAATTATATATCTATCCAATATTTAATTCCTTATCTTTCTTTATCTTTCTCCCCATCACCACTCTACTTCAAATGCTCATTATTTCTCTCTTAGAGTCACTCAATAGACTCAAAATGCTTTTTTTCTCTCCCCTACATTTTATCCTACACCCAAATGCCAGGTTAATCTTTCTAATCACCTCTCTAATTATTCACTCTATGGCTAAGAAACCATCAATATTTCCTCATTGGCTACTGAATAAAATCTAAAATACTTAATACAGCCTTTGAACATCTTCACAGTTTGTTTCAAATTATCTTTCTAATCTTATCTCATATGGTCCCTACCTCATTTGCTCTCTGCTTAAGCCAAACTGTTCCATAGATCAAAGATTCATAAACTATGTCATGATACTATAGAGGAGTCATTTAACTGAATGTGGGGGTTGTGAAATTATGATTTATTAACAGTAAATGTTTGTTTTGTATACCTATTTTATATACCTTTAAACCTGGGGTCTTGTAAAAAATTTCTTGGGCAAAAAAGGATTGCAGTGGAAAAATTTTTAGAAACTTGGGGCATTCGGAAAGAACAAAACCCCTTCATTTTACAGATGAGGACATTGAGGCCCACATTGCTATAGGGCAAATGCTTATGAATGGAATGCTTGTTTTTCAAGACCAAGCTTCTACAATTCACTCCATGATATACCATATTAATTTCAATATTTCAAAATATTCAATTTTAAAATATAAACTCCCATCACACCTTATTCAGATCTTTTTCTTTTCCTTCATTGAAGATGAGGACAGTTCAAACCTCAATGAACTGATTGGCTCTGATTGTTATGTGTCAGAGCTATTGTTTTGTCTAAGCTTCTAAAAGAGAGTCTTCATTACAGTACAGGGTCATTACAGATACACACACACACACACACACACACACACACACACACACACATATATATATATATTTTTTTTTTTCATATGAGGACCAGAAAGAGTCTAGAGTGGTGAGAGTGGGCATTGTTTCTTTGATAGTGCCTGCATTTTGAAGTGTAACAGGATTATTTTATATCTGTAGGCTTCTATCCTCTGCCCTACAAGCGAGATAATATTTAAGTCTTTTTCAACTTTAAGTTCTCTGATTCTGTAGCATCATTCTGCACATGAAAAAGGATGAAACTATGTGGAATTATATGACTACTTTGTTTATTGAAGAATGAGTAACTCAAGGAGGTGGAAACCATCTAAAGTTCATTTACTATCCCAACCTGCAAAGTATTGGGATTTCTTTTCTCTGTAAGGAAAATGATTGATCAAATAAGCCCTTTGAGTAAATGCTACCTCCTCCACAAGAGCGACTGAAATTCTACTCTCCAATCTTTTCATGAAATTTTGCTTTGTTGTAAATCTGAGTGTCCCCAGTTATTACTATAGCATCACTACTATTCTAACAACATAGGTTCCAAAGTGGTGCATGAAGTACAAATGACACTAATCGAAAACAAATAAAAAAACAACCTACTTAACTACATCATGTATACAGAGGATTTCTGTGTTGGAGGTGTCATAATTTTGAGAACATTAAGGGATTGATTCTCACTATATTGAAAAGTGGAAAGATAACAAATAATTACAAAAAAATCACTATTCCTGCTCCAAGAGGTAAAGGAAATCAGTAACTACCAGCTAAGGTGTCTACTTGCTAATCTCTATGAAATCTTTTTGACAATGGTCTCCATATAGGTCAAGGGCATCATTGATGAAAATATGAAAAAGGAAAAAGAAGACTTTTACCAACAATATCCTATCATGAGCCACATTTTTATATTCACAATTTACTTATAGAGAATACAACATTTAACTATTGATTTTATGAGCTACCAAATGTCTATTTAAAAACAACCTCAATCTTTCTTCTCTATACACAGTGTCATAATCCTAGTTGAGATTCATTCACTAAAAATTCTACTGTAGTCTCTTGCTTGCTCTCTTTGTCTCTAATCTTTCTCCTCTCCAATCAATCATCAATACAGCTGCCAAATGAATATTGCTCCAAACAAGGACAGACCAAGTCAGTCCCTTGTCTGACAAATTTCTGTGGCTCTCAATTGCCTGTATACAAACAAACAAACACCAAATGAAAATGAAACAAAAAATAACCCCTTTCTTGTCAATTAAAGCCAAAGTTCATCTCTCTAGGAATCCCTAACCCCTTTCAAGGTTCAGCTACAATGCTATCTTCAACAAAAAGGTATTTATTGATTTTATTAGTACTCCACTCCCTGAAATTACTTTGTATTAATTATGCACATATTTTGCATTTATTTATGTGTTTACTTGTCAATTCCTCCCCTTCTTAAATAGCTGATAAGCTTTTTGAAAGCAGGAATGATTTAATTTTTATTTTTGCACAATGTCTAACATGTCATTTAGCAAAAAGCAGGGGTTTACTAAATATTGAATTTGAATTGAACAAAATTACATAATGAGATTTTCAAGCAAAGTTTATTGGTGAGAAGAAAATAACATTAAAAGTTTCTCTCAAGTGACATTTTTGATGTTAAGATTACTTGATAGGTCCAATAATAATAATAATAATAATAATTAGGTGGTATAGTATGGGTCTGGAGTCAATAAGACTCCATCTGGTCTCAGATGCTTACTAAGTATGTGAGCCAGGATAAGTTATTTAACTTGTCTTAGTCTCATCTGTAAAATGGGATTCTTGCTTTCTGATCTGACACTATGATAGGTGTGTAAAGGATCAAAACTTTTCAGAACCTTCAAATGGTATTGCTCAAAAGAGAATTTCCTATAAGCTATTGTAGATCATTTGGTTGCATTTGGGTTGTACAGCTAGTTACACATTGTACATCCTATTGTAGTTCTAAATCTTCATGACTTTAGTCAGATGCATGTTCACTTACAATAAATTATTTCTGAATGTTTTCCCTTCTTCTCTTTCCTCTCATCTGTACTCCATGTCTTCTGTCTCTGAGGGGGTTCTCTGAGTTTATTGCCTCATGATTATAGCATTTTGGGAAAAATCTTACCGGTTTTTGTTTCTGACTCAATCAATGAACAAGCATATTTTTTTGGGCCAGGCATTCTCCAAAGCTCTAGGAAAAATGCAGAAACATCAGATCCCACTAATCTGCAGTGATCAGGAACTGAATGTTCAATACTGATGTGATGTTGATGCCTAAAGATTTGGAATAACAAGCCTCCTAGCTTGGGTCCTCTGAATAATATGAATTTTTTTGAATAATTGCTAAACTCCAAAGAGACTTGACAGGATTAAGGGATATTGCTGCTATTATTGGAATATATCATTTTGTTGAATAAAGATTAGCAATCAGATTAAAAATAGTTGTAATATGTAATTTTGTGAATTAGAATCACAGGATGATGTGTTCAACAAGAAAAAGGATCTGTGCATGCACAACAAAAAATATGGACTGAAGAGAGTAAATTGGTTGCCTTCCCAGTGTGTCTATAAAGCATCAAGATTAGACATCTTTCTTGTTTTAATTAAAGCTAGAAGTGACTTTGGAGATCGTATAATCTAACCTTTGTTTTTATGGGGAAAACTAATGTTAAGGGACTTAATTTATTTTCTTTTGGGAACAAAAGTGTTTTGCAGTCAGATTACTTTGATTTGGTTTAACCCTCTTACTTTGGTGTTTAGAAAATAGAAAAATAGTGATTTTCTTAAGGTCATGCAACTTATTTCAGGGTAGGGATTCAATGAGTCCAAAAACTTCTCTTTTTTACTACCACATGTTAGAAACCAGATGGGATCCAAGATCTCTGGATCTTTTGATCTCCCAATCCTCTAACTAATATTGGACATATCTATCTTGGGAACAATACTCATTTGCTTAAAATCAGGAAAGAACAATCACAAATCCAGACTCTGGCTTGCCTAGGCAGAAATCTGCTATAGTTGCTATTTTCAAATGGTCATATGGCAATTGAGGCAGGGATTGTGGCCAGTCACCTTTTCTCCCAGAGCTTTCTTAGGTAGCAGATTAAAATATTCCTGACCTGATTCACAATTGTAAAGAAAAGGTTAGGGTAGAATGCACCCTCTATTCTACATGGGGGAAGGATTAGCTCCCTTTCATACACTCACTGAGTCATTGCTTTTTTTGATTTTGCAGCTAACAAGGGGACACTTCCTTAGTTCCAAAGTGCAAGTTTTTTATCCCTAAAAAATGCATGACTGGAAGAAGGGCCTACAACTGCCATATGCTTCATCAAACCTAAGAATGGTAGCTTTAAGCATGATCCATGGAATGGCCAGTTCAATCTTGCTATGTAGGAATATAGGAAAGGCAACTTGGTGGTGTAAGGTATGGATTTTTATCTGACTTTTATTTTAGCTGACTTTAGAATCACAAAGAAGACCTGGGGTTAAGTCCAGCCTATGACAAATGCTCTTCAGCCTTGGACACTTACTAGTTGTGTGACTCCGGGCAAATCCTTTAGCCCAGCTTGCTTTAGTTCCTCATCTGTAAATTAAGATGGAGGAGGAAATTGTAAATGATCTTTGCCAAGAAAACCCCAAATGTGGTCACATAGAGTCAAACATTACTGAGATGACTCAAAAACAATGACAAATGCTGGGCAAATGAAAGAGGGCAAAATTGTTTAAACTTTCAGCATTCTTGGCCACGGTCTTAGACAATAACTTTGCAATCAAAATGACACCTGCATGGGTACAGAAAATCTACTTATCTTCAATTTTGTATGCTAATAAAATCAAGTCTAGTTTCTATTTATGTATCATTCCCCAATATACACATAAAAACTCTCTGTCTCTGTTTCTTTCTCTCTTTGTCTCTGACTCTCTTTTTCCCTCTGTCTTTCTGTCTTTGTCACTTTCTGTCTTTCTCCAGAATTTCTCTACCATATTGGAAATTCATTTTTCTTCTGTCCTGAATTATTTCTTACATTCAATGTACCCTCTGCCCAATGGCCTTTCTCTATGATTGGTTGCTTCCTTTGGATGCTTAGGGCAACATGATGTGTTTGAAATTCAACACCAGAGGCAGCTAGGTGATACAGTGGATAGAGCACCAGCCCTGAAATCAGAAGGACCTGAGTTCAAATTTGACCTCAGATACTTAACACTTCCTAGCTGTGTGACCCTGGGAAAGTCACTTAGCTCTAATTGCCTCAACAACAACAACAACAAAGAAATTCAACACTAAACAGTGCAATTGATGTAGGCAACAATTTAGGGTAGTAACTGGCATCAAATGTTGGGGTTCAGTCTTGGGACAAATGCACAGTTTATTTAGAAGAGATTACAGACAAAATGAAGAGATACAATAAATGCCAAGAATGGTACATATGAATAGATTTCAGAGAGCAATACAGTTACCAAAGAAAGAAGTTTGGAAGAATCCATTAAAAAAATATGCTATGAGGTGGGAGTACTGGCTAAATCCATGGAGGAATTTAGCATCCTTAAAAAGTTATTTACCTATAAAAAGAAGAAAGACATCATAAAGACACCATGAAACAGAACACTGTGGTGAGATAACCCAAAAGGGATTCAGCAAAGATTGCATAGGCCTAGAACAAATTTATAAGAGAAGTTTAATCAAAAGGGTTTGACTTGGATTTCTGCAAGGTGGAGCTACCCAACACCTTAAGGCTGAACTGATCCCTATCAGTACCCTTCCCTGCTAGCCTTAGGGAATAATCTTATCAGTACTTCAGACTTTATTTGCTAATCCCACCTATTTACCCAGGACCACATCAAAGACATGCTTTCATTTTTCTCCTTCCTCATTCTCCACTGTACTTTCACTACCAAGGTTAAATCCTGGGTATTTTTGTCTCTGTCCTAACCCCTCCACCTGTTTTCTTCTTCCTTTTATGTGTTATCTTTCTCCACTTAGAATTTAAGCTCCTTGATGGCAGGGGCAATCATTCTGTTTATATTTGTATTCCCAGTCCTTAGCACAGTGCAGACATAGCAAGCACTTAACAAATGCTTATTAACTTGACCTGACACTTACATAGATTATATTATACAAATATATAGAACAACAAAGACTATTCACGTTTGTGTGTGTGGGAAAAATCTGTGAAGAGTATTAAAAAATTCAGAGCTAAGCATCTGATGTTCAATAAACGTAAAATATAATAATCAACAGGAATAAAAAGATAATTGCCCATAAGTCAAGAATGACAATATTTATGGAGTAGCATTTGAAGCTACATTTATTTCTGTTAAATTGTTTTTCAGGAACTGAGTTAAAACCGAGAAAAAAAGAAGAGCTGCTGAAGTTAAAAAAAAAAAAAAAAGCCAAACAAATGGAAATTCTTAAATGGAACAGGAATTTAATTAGAGCATGCCTTTGCCTGCAGCAAAGGTATAGTTTATTTCACAGAAAAAAAAAAAAAAAAAAAAAAAAAAAAAAAAAAAAAAAGGAATACTCTTTAAAGAGATACTTTTACAGGGTTTTGAAAATAAATGAGACATCATAAAAATTTACATCTAAAACATAGCAAACAATATCTTTTTTTAAAGAACGCCAAACATACACCTGGAAACAGTACTCTAATTATGATCTCATCATTGAATAAACACTTTTGACAAATAACTTGGCAATTACATCTGCTATATTAACATTTTTCTGCTTACCTTTTACCTTTTAGATAAAAATGAATGAGAGGCATAACTTTACAATTCATGTATTTCTAAGAGGTTTGCATTTTCTAAGTTTTCTTTAAAAAAGGGTAGAAATTTTGAAATTCATACTGCAGTTTCCAAAGCATAGCTTTGATGTTGTGGAAGAAGCTCTGGTTGCAGTCAGAAGAATCAATAATTAACAAGCACTTATTTAGTTTCTACTGTTTTAGGCAGGGGAACTAATTAGCACAATGAATGGAATACCAGGACTGGAGTCAAGCCTGAGTTCATCTTCCTGAGTTCAAATCTACCTTGATTCATTTACTAGTTGTATGATTCTACGCAAATCACTCCAGTCAGTATCTTTGCCAAGAAAACCTCTACAATGGAGTCAGGAAAGAGTCAGACAGGATCAAAAACAACCGAATAACAAAATGTGCCACTGTGTTAAATGCTTAGAGATACAAGACAATCTTTGTCCTTGAGAAATTTACAATTTCATGGGTGAAGAAAACATATGAAAAGAAGCAGAAAAAGGTGGGATGAGAGAGATATCCCAAGGGGAGACATAGTGGAAAAACCAGTCAACAGAAAAGTAGTACAGCTGAGTGAGAAAGGAGATTTCAGAGTGAAACTCTTTCCTTAAATGGAAATTTGCAGGTTATCACTTTGCCCTCAAATCCAAGTGGCAAAAGGTAATCTGAAGGTAGAACACTAAAACTGATTATATTTTATAGAACAGATGGATGAATATAAAAAACCCAAGAGCAGGTCCTAAGTAAGTAAGTGGGCTATAAGGAGAGGACCTTTAAGTAGGTCTTAGTTGAATTACAATTGGGAGGACAAGCTACTCTTTTAGGCAAGCAGGGAGGGGCATTGATTATCTTATCTTTAAAATGACTGAAGCGTCAGTCCTTTGTTGTCTGAGTGGCCATATTTTTTAATTTTTTATTTTGCTCAGCTTTGTTGAGTTCCTTGAATTTCTTGCATTGACAAAATTATCATGACCCCAGAGTTACTATATCCAATCTGAAGGCCTAGAATAGATGAAAATCCCGAGGATTATTTTTGTTTTATAAAAGAATCTATTTGTATACTACTTCTTCTCTAAACTCCCTTTTGGAAGTTAACCCTCTGCCAACAGGATAGTAAAATCTTTGCCTCTAGATTTGGAGGTATTCTAAGCCTACACATTTTTTTGAGATACCTCTTGATACCAGTCTAAAACTCCAATATAAGTTGAGGGTTCAACTCTTCCACTCCATCAGAATGATGACATTATCCAAATATGCCTTTCTGGATATTGTAAAGTCAGAGAAATCCCAAAATGATGAATCCAGGGGAGATATTAGATCAAAGACAAGGGAAAGAAGAAGGGAAAGGAGAGAAATATGAAGTAGGAGGAGGAAGAGAAGGAAGAGTTGCAAACTTTATCAAATTTAAACCTGGGGGAAAAAAACTCAAGACCTAGAAAGTCTTTCATGAACTCAAGCAAAGTGAAATGTACTGTATACAAAGTAATAGCAATGTTCTGGGATGGCCAGCTGTGAATGACTTTCCTATTCTTAATAGTACAATCATCCATGACTACTCTGAAAGATTTATCATGAAAAATCCTATCTATACCCAGAAAAAGAACTGATAGTCTGAATACAGATTGAAGTGTAATGCCTGAGAAACTGAGGCAAGACAGAGATTGTTTTTTAATTTTTAATGTGGAGACTTTAGACTAGCTGACCGAATGGAACTCATGTACAAAATCATTCTGTATAGAGTGATTGAGGAACAATGTTTATATAGGATTATAACTAGCAAGGCAAGAAGGTAATACAGAAGCAAAAAGAATGCAGTTAGATCAATCATCAGGAATTGTTATACTATATATATGATGTATATATGTGTATATATATGATGTATATATATATATATGATGTATATATATATATATATACAGGATTATATATATATATATATATATTTCTCATAGCAGGATATATACAATGATGGGAATGGGTTTAGGATGTATACATTGATAGGAATGACCCTTCTAGGGTCAATATTTTTTGGGAACAATAATCAATCTTATCTGTAGAAGCACCTCACAGGTGTGATGGCCAAGTACGCAGAAGAACACAAATAGGCAAGGTCACTCTATGGTCATGCTTGTCACTTTGATGTAGTGTGTGAGGCTAAGTTCAGGTTCTCATGAGAAATTTATAGGGTCCTTTTTGGTTCAGCAGAAGCATTCTCTCTCTGTCTGTCTGTCTTTCCCTCTGTCTTTCTCTCTCTTTAAATTTTTCTTGAGAGTTTTTATTTTCATTAGCGTGTGAGATCTATGTTTTTTTTTTTTTTACAGAACTTGACTTTTATGGAAATGTTTTGCATAACTTCACAAGTGGTTTCTTAATTGATGGAGAGAAACTAAACTCAAAGATTTTAAAAACAAATGTATTATTTTGAATGTAACTGGAGGAAAATATTAAATAAATCAATTTTTAAAAGCTCACCTTCTAAGAAAAAAAGAAAAAAGTTAATGTAAAATGTATAACCAGAAAAAAATAAAACAAGTAATAGAAAAAGAAAGAAAAAAATTTAAATGTGGGCTATGCTAATTTGCAAACTATGTAGTCTTTTGGGTCTGACTTTTCTTAATGTGGGAGTTAGATTACACGACTGCTAAGATTCCTTCCAGCCTTAAATTGTGTGATCCCAAATTACTCCTTTGGGGAAAAAATATAACACTTTTTTTTTTTTTTTGGAAGCCCAGTAACTCAAGCTTTAATGTACGTGTATACTTGCTTGTCAAATGAGTCAAAATATGGCAAGGGAAGGAGATAAATATTTTGTTTTTCTTGGTATATGTATATCTCCTTCTCTCATCCCTTACCAAATCAGACATTCAAAAACCAAACAAACCTTGGTTATGGGCTCTAAACCGAATTATTTTTCAGCATCCAACTCTGTGGATATTGAAATTTCATTTTTGGAATGTGACCTACATTTAGCCCAACAAACTAGTCTTCTTACTGCCACTTTGATCAGAGTTATTAACAGAATTAAAATATCATTATATGTTATTGAGCTTGTAGAAGATTAGGTGTCAGTTTCCTTATCTGTATATGGGACTTCAGTGACCACTAAAACAATCAGAAGTCCAAGTATTAGTGTAGGAAAAAGTTTATTTCTTTCTCATGAGAAAGGGTGCACAGTCTTTACCACACAAAGCATGGTTTTAGAGAGAGACACACATGCAGGCAAAAGGCATTCCCTTTTTTTTTCTCCAATATGAGCCTCCCAACCCAACCTTCTGGCTCCTTTCCTATTAGCTGGAGGTTCCAAGGTGCAGTTTCTAAAAATGAGGTAAGAAAGCCTAAAAATGAGGTTATCAAATGCTTAACAGAGCAAGGTGTTTCCCACTCAATCCAGTCCCTGCCCCCAAGGAGCTTCCATTCTTACCTTCTTTTGGGGGAGATAGCCTCCACCCAATGGCCCTATGGGTTTCAGTTTAAGTATCATTTCTCTAATTTGATATTTATACTGTGGAAATCAAATAAATCCGTTTCTCACATCTGTAAAATCATGGGTCTAGCTCAAGATGGTCTCTCAGATTCCCTTCTAATTCTTAGTTCTATGATTCTGTGCCTCTGGAGTTTCCAAAGTCAACAGAAGGAATACTATAAAATGTAGAACATTTTGTTATGCTATTGGCTAAGTCACTTATCTTCTCTAGGTCTTATTTTTATGTAAAATGAGGAGATTGAACTGGATGATCTCAGGAGTCTATCAGCTTTAGAATGAAGTGGTTCTGTGCTGTAGAAACAAATTCTTTCCCTGAGTAGGTTGGGCAATTTGATTCTATTCCATATATTACTAGTATATATTTAATATCTACCATATACTCAGGATAGATGTCATGGGGGACTACAGTAATTTTTTTTTCATTGTAATCCCAGTATCTAGAATGTAATGCTCAGGGAGAAACTGAGGCAGTATCACACATTGGAAATTAGTTAATATTTTATTGATGTTAATTGAGAGTATAAAATCCATAGCTATGGATCAGGACTGCTGGGACTCGTGTCTCAAAGCACATAGTCCATTGAGAGTTTAGACTGGCAAACATGCCAGATGACTGGATCTCAAATAGGTCTAGCAATTAGTAAGTTTGGTTACAGGATTCTTATAGGATGCTCCCAGTGCTCCAAGGAACAAAGAGCTCCTGGAGCAGAAGGAGGTGTTGAGCACTGGGGGAGACTGGAGTTTCAGGAAAGGATTATCAATTCAATTCTTACAGGTAGGGGATGGAGGAAGCTTGGGAAGGAACTAGGAGATAGTAAGTCTGAAGCCAAAAGATAAGGGGTATGTTGAGATGGACCATCTGGAGGTTTTATGACTCCTTTGGAATGCTAGCCCAATTATTCCTGATGGCCAGGAAGTGGGGGGAGTTGCTACTGAGGCAGAACAATTAAGGGAAACTGAAACAGAGCAATTGAGGGAAACTGAGACAGGGAACTGTGGCACAACAAAAACATTGTACACACTTAATAAATGTTTGATTGATCTGATCTTTTCTAGGTTGCTTCATTGTTCCTTAATCTTGAGGAACTTACAATATGGGGGTATAAAATTAACAAAATTGAAACAAAAAAAAAAAGACATAAATGAAACATTCACTTCCAAAGAAATCTAGAGAAGAGGACCACAGAACATATCTTTTTTCCCATCCTAGTCAGACATATTGCATTTGTATATAACTTGTCATGAGAAGATAATCCCACCATCACTTCTATCTTAAATAAATGAACTATCTCTAGTTTTTTTAAAAAAAAGATAACATTTTCTTTTTTCACAGAGTTTAATTTGGGGACTCTATGATGAATTAGAAATTATACCTCCATTCTTACAAATTTCTTTCAGATGAGTGTCAAAATAGCTATAAAATATCATTCTTTCTCTCTTTTATACTTCCCCTTGGCTATGTTGATCCTGTTATTTCTTGTATTCTTTTCATACTATGGTAAGGGAAATTTCCATAAGTATTGTTTTTCCCTCAGATTATAAATTACTACAAAACAAAGAAAAAAATTTTCTACTTTTTAATGTAACTTTCCTAGGGCTTAATATTCACTGGGTGCTTAATACATATTTGATGATAACATACGTTGGTTTATTTTTTACCAAGTATATACAGCTGTTGCACAATCATTACAAATATGAAAGATAGATATTTTTTTTCCTTAATGGATACAAATTCTAAGTGATAAAAACTAAAACAGGCCTTTTGGCTTTAATACACTTGAAAAGGATTATTAGCCATTTTAATGGACTTCAAGCTGGGTTAGAAGAGATATGACTGGGGGGCTAGGTAGTACAGTGGTTAGAGAACCAGTCTTCAAGTCAGTAGTACCTGAGTTCACATCTGGCTTCAGACACTTAACACCTCCTAGCTGTGTGACCCTGGGCAAGACTTAACCCCAATTTCCTGGCAAAAAAAAAAAAAAAGAAGAGATATGACACTTTTCAATTGGCATACACTCATTGGAACTTATTGGCTTCTTTGGGGAGTCAATAAGAAATATGGAAAATATTACAGTCACAGCTTGGTTAGAAATAGCTGAATTGTGCTAAACTTTGAAGGCTGAAGGCTGCCACTGACAATAAACTGTCTGACATTTCAAAAAGAAAATCTCATTCCTGAAATAAGTGTAAAAATACTCAGCAAACCATCAATGAATGAAAACTAGGTGACAATAACAGAGTAATTTTTTAAAGACACATGATTTTGTCAGTGCTTATACACCTTCCAGTAATGCAGATGTAGCTCAACAGGACCTTTTTAGACATGCTTTTTTACATCTTTCAACTGTTACTGTTATGTAGTGAAGACATAGATATTAACTCGAGGAACAAAGCAGAGACTTTCCCATTTAGTCACAGGTGCTGACATGAGCCACTGGGAGTAATTAGTTATGCCCCTGTCTGGTCTCTATTGATAGATAGAGTATGGGCCCAGAGTCTGGAAAACCTGAGTTCAAACCTAGCCTCAGACACTTACTATATGGGTGACTTTGGGACAAGTTACTTAATTCAGTTTGCCTTAGTTTCTTCAACCATAAAATAGGGATAATAATAAATAGTGCTTAGTGCAACTAGGTGGGACAGTATATAGGCTTAAAAACAGGAAAATTCATCTTCATAAGTTCAATCTAGTCTCAGACACTTACTAGCTGTTTGATCCTGGCCAAGTCACTTAACAGTGTTTGCCTCCATTCCTCATCTGTAAAATGAGCAGGAGAAGGAAAAAAAAATTGCCCACTATCTTTGCCAAGAAAACTGCAAATGAGGTCATGAAGAGTCACACATGATTGAAAAACGATTGAGCAACAGCAACAATAGTACTTACTTGACATGGCTATTGTGAAAATCAAATGAGATTCTATCTATCTATCTATATCCATCCATCCATCTATCTATCTAAATGTATATGTGTATATACACACACACACATACCTACAGAGGGAAAGAGAGAGAGAGAGAGAGAGAGAGAGAGAGAGAGAG
>JAJPUD010000875.1:485615-503222 GCA_023553655.1 Myrmecobius fasciatus
GAGAGAGAGAGAGAGCGCACTTGCACTTAAAATAGTGTCTGGAACATATTAGGTATCATATAAATATTTATTCCCTTGTCCCTTCTTTTGAGACTAATTACTTGAATTATTTGCATATTCTGATTTAGTTGCCTAAGGGAAAGATGAATCCAGAGAGTGGGAAAGTAGTCTCTCCTTACTAAAGAAATATTTTACCAGGCTCAGGAGATTTGTTTCAGAGTCAAGAAGCCAAAGTAAAAAGCAATCTCTCCATAGGTTAGTTGCTTAAGATTAATTATGATGTAAATATAAGTGTCTGATAGAGAATTGTAAGGAACATATAATAGCATAGGTCAAGATACCATTAGGACAAGGTCAGCTGCAGTGATGATGATGAGAGGGATATGTGATAACCGGCAAAAGAGGGGTGCTATATTGACAGAGAGTAACATCTAGAGAAAGTTTCCAATGAAAGGAAGATAAGTGATACATCAACAAAAGGATCCTTGAAAGGGAGCACCCATACCATTCAACTGATTCAGCTTTTCTCCAAGATTATCAACACCCTCATGACTACCTTTTCCTTGTTTCATATTTTTCATTTTCTCCATAGATTTTGAAACTATTGCTACTTATTTCTATGCCTTCTTTTCTCTCTTAGGTATGGTGACACTGTTCTCAATGATTTTCCCCCTATAGCTCTGATAGCTCATTCTTAGTGTTCCTTGTTGATTATCATCCATTTCCTATAGGGCTCTGTTATATTCTCTCTTCTCTTTCTATATTCTTGCTTGGGGATTTTATCACTTTCCAAGAATGCAGTTACTATTTCTAAACAGACAATTTCTAATTTTATATACTAAATCCTAGTCTACTTTCTTGAACCTTAGTCGTATTATATTTTTCCCTCAGTAATCCTTTATTTCCCAAATACATGTAAAGATAGTTTTCAGCATTCAATTTTGTAAGATTTTGTGTTCCAAATTTTTTCTCCCTATTTCTCTTATCCTCCAAATATATATGTCGAGTATAATCTAACATAGATTATACATGTGCAATACTTTTAAGCATATTTCCATAATTGTCGTATTTTGCAAAAAAAAAAAAATCAGACCAAAAGGAAAAAAAAATAACATGAGAAAAAAACAAACAAACAAAACAAAACAAAAAAAGTGAAAATACTATGCTTCAATCCACATTCAGTATCCATAGTTCTCTCTCTGAATGTGGATGGCATTTTTTATCCCAAGTCATTGGAACTGTCTTGTATCAAGACACTGATGAGAAGAGCTAAGTCAATCATAGTTGATCATCACATAATCTGGCTATTACTAAATACAATTTTCTCCTGGTTCTACTCACTTCATTCAGTATCAGTTCATGTAAGTCTTTTCAGACTTTTCTGAAATCATCCTGCTCATCATTTCTTATGGAACAATAGTACTCCATTACATCCATATAAATTAACATATTCAGCCATTCCCTAATTAATGGACATCCAGTCAATTTTCAATTCCTTTCCACTACAAAAAGAACTGTTACAAATATTTGCACACATAGGTTCTTCCCCCTTTTTTATAATCTCTTTGGAATACAACCCATCAGTGGCATTGCTGGATCAAAGAGTATGCACAGTTTTATAGCTCTTTGGGCATAGTTCCAAATTACTCTTCAGAATGACTGGATTAGTTCACAACTCCATCAACAATGCATTAGCTTCCCAGTTTTCCCACATTCTTATATCAACATTTATCATTATCTTTTCCTGTCATCTCAGTCAATTAGAAAAGTGTGAGGTGGCACCTCAGAGTTGTCTTAATTTGCATTTCTCTAAAGAAATAGAAATTTAGAGCATTTTTAAAGGATTATAAATAGCTTTCATTTCTTCATCTGGAAATTGTCTGTTCATATCCTTTAATCATTTACCAACTGGGGAATGACTTGTATTCTTAAATACTGGCTATAAAAAATGTTTTCCAGTTTTCTGCTTTCTTTTTAGTCTTTGCTGTATTGTTTTTGTGTGTGCAAAAACTTAATTTAATGTAATCAAAATTATCCATTTTGAATTTCATAATGCTTTCTAGTTCTTCTTTGACAATAAATTCCTTCTTTCTTCAAAACTTAAAAGGTAAACTATCATATGCTCTTCTAATTTACTTATACTATCACTCTTTATGTCTAAATCACTAATCATTTTCAATCTTATCCTGATATAAGGTGTGAGACACTGATCTATGCTTAGTTTCTGCCATACTGTTTTCTAATTTTCTCAAATTTTTTTTTTGTCAAATATTGAGTTCTTATCCAAGAAGCTAGAGTATTTGAATTTATCAAACAGTATATTACTAGACTAATTAACTATTGCATTTTGCATGCCCAAGGTATTCTGATCTACCATTTCTATTTCTTAGCAATACCAAAGTGTTTTGATGATGGCTATTATGTCATGTAGTTTTAGGATTTTTCTGTTATCTATTAAGATAATCATATTATTTGTTAGTTTTGTTTTTGATATAATCAATTATGTTGATTGTTTTCCTGATATTGAATCTGCCATGCATTCCGAGTATAAATCCCACTTGGTCATAGTGTATCATCCTGATGATAAGTTACTATAATCTCTTTGCTAATATTTTATTTAAGATTTTTGCATCAATATTCATTAGGGAAATTGGTGTACATTTTTTTCTCTGTTTAGCTCTTTCTGGTTTAGGTATCAGTACCATAATTATGTTTTATAAGAATTTAGTAGAACTTCTATTTCATTGAATGTCTGTCTCTCCTCCTGAAAGATAATACTCAGTTTTGCTGTATAGTTTATTCTTGGTTGTAGTCCAAATTGCTTTGCCTGTTGAATGTCATATTTTAGGCTCTTTGATCATTTAATGTGGAAGCTACTATATCTTGGATAATAGAGATTGTAGTTTCTTGATATTTGAATTCTTTCTCTCTGGCTTCTTGCAGTATTTTCTTCTTGATCTGATAATTCTGGAATTTAGCTATACTATTTCTTTGAATTTTCATTTTGTGATCTCTTTTAGGAGGTGCTCAGTGGATTCTTTCAATGACAATTTTATCCTCTGGTTCTAGAATATCAAGGAAGTCTTCCTTGATGATTTCTTTAAAAAAAAAATGTTGTCCAGGCTCTTATTTTGATCATGGCTTTCAGGTAGATGAATAATTCTGAAAATTTCTCTCCTGGATCTATTTTCCAGATTAGTCATTTTTCCAGTAAGGTATTTTATATTTTTCTTCTATTTTTTTCCTTTCTTTTATTTTATTTGGCTGATTCTTGATGCCTCACTGAGTCACTGACTTCCATTTGTCTAATCCTAATTTTTAATGAATTATTTTCTTGATTAATTTTTTAAAGCTATTTTTCCATTTGGCCAATTTTACTTTTAAAGAAATTGTTTTGTTTATTGGATGTTTTTCCATTTTGCCTAGTCTATCTTTATTTATTTATTTATTTATTTTTATTAAAGCTTTTTATTTGCAAAACATATGAATGGATGATTTTTCAACATTGACTCTTGCAAAGCTTTCTATTATAAATTTTTCACTCCTTCCCTCCACCCCCTTCCTTAGATGGCAAGAAGTCTAATACATGTTAATTATGTTAAAATATTTATATAGTTATCTTGCTGTACAAGAGAAATCAAATCTATAAGAAAAACACACAAATAAAAAAAAAACTTGAGAAGGAAAACATAATGCAAGCAAACATCAACAGAAAGTGTGAAAATGCTTTTTATTTACAGAACATATGAGTAATTTTTCAACATTGACCCTTGCAAAGCCTTCTGTTCCTCAATTTTCCCTCCTTTTCCCCACCCCCTCCCCTAGATGGCAGGAACTCTAATACATGTAAATTATGTTAAAATACTTGACAAATTGAATATGTGTATATACATTTATACAGTTATCTTGCTATACAAGAGAAATCAGATCTACAAGAAAAACAAACACACACACACACACAAAAAAAACTGAGAAGGAAAACATAATGCAAGCAAACATCAACAGAAAGTGTGAAAATACTATGTTGTGGTCTACACTCAGATCCCACAGGCCTTTCTCTGGGTGTATATGGCTTTCTTCATCACTGAACAGCTGGAACTGGTTTGAAACATTTCATTATTGAAGAGAGCCATGTCCATCAGAACTGATCATCGTATAGTCTTCTTGTTGCTGTGTACAATGATCTCCTGGTTCTGCTGATTTCACTCAGCATCAGTTCATGTAAGTCTCTCCAGACCTCTCTGAAATCATCCTGCTGGTCATTTCTTACAAAACAGGACATTTAACAGTTATTTAGACCACAGAAAGAATACTTAATAAGGATATATCACTTAGCTAAGGTAGATTTCGTCCTGTCGCTTGTATGGAATTCATCTGATGGTCAAGAGACAATGGGATATCTGCCCAAGTTTCAAGAGTCTCATTTCAACATAGGTAGACCTTTATATGTTCTTAGGTGAGTAGAAAGACACAATAATACTTGTTGAGATCACTGGGAAAGTGTTTTAACAGCTGTATGGCTAGAACTTTAGCCTACTAGTCCAATCAAGTCTTAGGGTAGCTTCCTAGCCTTTTCTGGAATGGAACAGCCAATAATTTGCATTGAAGGTAAAAACTAGTGAGCCCTGGTGGATACTGATTTTCTCATATTGGATTTTGCCTATTCTATTTTTAAAGTTGTTTTCTTAAATACACACACACACACACACACACACACACACACACACACACTTTCAACATGTCCAAACATTTTTTTCCTGCTAAACCAATTCTTTTTCTAAACTTCTTGGTTTCTCTTGTATCACGTAGGAAATCTAAATACTACCCAGGTTCATAAACTTTTCCATTTCTGATCTTGACTAAGTCTTATTGATTTTGTCTTTACAATGTCTCTCAAATCTCTTCCTTTCTTATCACTCACACAGCCCTTGCTTTCATTCAGTCTGTTGTTATCACACTCTTAATATGCAGACAATCTCCTAATTGACCTCCCAGGTTCCAGTTCCTACCTTTTACAATCTATAATAATGGTGCCAAGCTGAAATAGAAATAGAATCATTAAACCATACATAATGATCCAAGTCAAATGCATATTGATTTAGAAAAACACAAAAGAACATTATCTATGTTCTATTGTATTTCCATTTATTTTGTTAAATATTTCCCAATTATATTTCAAACTGGTCCAGGTCTTACTGTAGAGCACTGGTGGCTTCATGTAGGTCATGTGTCTGCTACTCTACACAGCTACCGAAACAATTTTCCCAAGGCACAAGACAGATCAAGCATTTCTCAGCTTCTAAACTTTTGATATCTTCCTATTGCTGAAACATAACCATAAACTTCTTGGACTAGCATTAAAAATCACTTTAGAATCCTACCTTCCTATCCAGACTTATTTTATGTTATCCTCATAAACTCCATGTTCTAGTCAAAATCGAGTGTTACCTATTCTCTGAACTCTTTCCCTCTATGCTTAAATTGTACACTCTCTTCATTTTTATCACCTTTCACAATTCTCTTTCTTGAAAGGTTAGGTCAGATAATCAGGAGGTGTCAGGAGAGAAGTAATAAGCAATACACTAGAAAGTTAGATTTGGGGTCAGGTTGTGAAGTGGTTTGCAAGTCAAACAGAGTGGTTTACATTTGATCATGCAGGTAAAAGGCATTTACTAGAGTTCATTGAGTATGTGGGGAATGACATGATAGTCAGACCTGTACTTTAGAAAAATGAGTTTGGCAGCTCTGTGGATGTGGTTTGTGAGAAGAGAAAAAAATGTGATAAAGGGACCAATGAGACTGCCATTACAATTAAGCTTGATGATCTTAAAAAAGACATGGATAGACACATGAAATAATGAAGAGAGAAATGAGTAGAACCAAGAGAACAATATATATAGTAAAAGCAATATTGTTTTACGAACAGCTTTGAGTCAATAAGTCATTTTGACTATTATAAATACCCACATTAAATACAAAGGACATATGAAGAAATATGATAGCTATATCCAGAGGAAAAAAGTGATAAATAGAAATATGTATGAAATAATTTTAGTTATATAAACATATTTATGTCTAGTGGTAACTATAAGAAGGGGAAGGAAGAAAAAAAGGAAAAAAAATGTATATGATAACTTTATTATATATTTAGGAGAAAGAACAAGTTGTATATGTTATATTAATAGTCTCATGTGCAATCATTTCTTTTTACTACACTATGTTATGGAAATGCTTGTTTTATTCCACAAATTAAAAAGGAAATATATATTTTAAAAAAGAGGTGATGGAGTTTTGACTGTGTACCTGAAGGGAAGAGAATGAATTCAAGAAATTTTGTAGGTGCAGAAACAATAAGATTTACCCTTATGGATGAGTAGAAGGAGTCAGGATTCCATAAAATTTTCAAAGGCTGGTGTAACTAGAGAGACTGGCAGAAATAAAGAAAGCTCAAAAGAATAGTAATTTTAGGAAAGAATAATGGGTTCACTTTTGGACATACTGAATTTGAGATGCTTATGCAATATATATAGGTTGAAATGCCAGTAGCTAGTAGTTGATGCAGAATTGGAGCTCCAAAGAGACATTCCAAAAGATAAAGATATATCTTCAGTAGTGCCCTATACAAAATTGACTTTCCCTCAGTGCTGAAGTTACTACCTGCTTAAGTAGGTACTTACTAAATAAATGCTTACTGAATTGATTTGACATTTTACTTTATCTTCATGCCTTTATACAGACTATCTCCTTTGACTTCAATGTATAATTTTCTCAACTCTGTCTCTCATAGCGCCTGGTTTCCTTCAAATGTCAGTTCAAATGTCATGTTCTATATGAAGTCCTTTCTAATCATCCAACCTCAAATGCTAGTGCCTCATTTTCCAAATTACTTTGTATTTATTTTGTATATTCATATAGGCATATTTATAGATATACATCCATATGTTTATATTGTCTACTTTGTTTCAGTAGAATGTAAGCTCCATGAGGATAGGAAGTATTTAATTTTGTTTTTGTGTTGTCAGTGCCTGATATGATGCATGACATTGTATGAATTCAATAAATCCTTATTGTTTGGTTGATTGAATATCTTGATAAAGCATAGAGAATATTGAAAATATAAGGTATCCATTTTCCTAGAAGCCTTCCTTCTAAATTAATGATTTTAAATACTTGCTCTCTCATATACTACTTGTATTAACATTTTTTTTTCATTTTTCTGGGCTTCTGTTTCCCTATTTGTGAAATGAGGGAATTGTACTAGATATGAAATGTTTTGATTTTTTTTAAGTGAAGAGAAGTGGGTTTTTGCAAAGTAGCTAGAAAATTGTTAAGGTCCTTGTGAAGAAGACTAGAATGAAATCAGAAGACAGTGAGAAATGTGGTTAAATGACCATAATTCTGTTTGGATTTAGAACTAATTGAAAAACTAAACACAAAGAGCTCTAATTAATGACTCAGTGTCAACGTGGAGAGAGTTATCTAACAGAGTGTCCCTAGGATTTAGGATTAGTCCCCTACTATTTAATATTGTTTAATATTTATCTGAAAGATTGGATGAAGACAGTTGACTTGCTTTTAAAAGTTGAAGGACTATTAGGAAACAAAAAAAATTTTTACAGGCTAAGATGATGGGGTGAGTTGAATAAGAAGAAATTTAATACCAACAAATGTAAAATCCTTCATTTGATTCAAAATATCAATTTACCATTAGAAGATGGAGAATATATAGCTGGACAAAAGTTCCTGCTAGAAACAATCCTTAGGTTTTCAAATTTAGTTTGTCAATACTGTGACACAGCACCTCCCAAAAGGCTGACATAATCAGACTGCATTAAAAGATGGGCTGCTTTGACCCAGCAGTGTTTCTACTGGGCCTATATCCCAAAGAGATCTTAAAGGAGGGAAAGGGACCCACATGTGCAAAAATGTTTGTGGCAGCCCTTTTTGTAGTGGCAAGAAACTGGAAATTGAAAAGATGTCCATCAATTGGAGAACGGCTGAATAAATTATGGTATATGAATGTTATGGAATATTATTGTTCTGTAAGAAATGACCAACAGGAGGATTTCAGAGAGGATTGGAGAGACTTGCATGAACTGATGCTGAGTGAAATCAGCAGAACCAGGAGAACATTATACACAGCAACAAGACTATACGATGATCAATTTTGATGGACATGGTTTTCTTCAACAATGATGTGATTCAAACCAGTTGTGCTGAAATGAAGATAGTCATATACATCCAGACAGAGGCCTGTGGGAACTGAGAGTGAACCACAACACAGCATTTTAACGCTTTCTGTGAATATTTCCATGCATTTTGTTTTCCTTCTTAGGTTGTTTTTTTCTTCTTCTCTTTCTAGATCTGATGTTTCTTGTGCAGTAAGATAACTGTATAGATATGTATACATGTATTGTATTTGTCATATAATTTATCCTATCTAGCATGTATTAGATTACCTGTCATCTAGGGGTGGGGAGTGGGGGAAGGAAAGGAAAAGCTTGGGGAAAAAAAAGTTTTTTTGCAAAGGTCAATGTTGAAAGGTCACTCATATGTTTTGTAAATAAAAAGCTTTATATAAAAAAAAAAGATGGGCTGTTCTTAGGAGTAAAAAGGTAGTCAGATACAGGAGTACTATATTCAGTTCTTCAAACCACACTTTAGGAGAGTTAGAATCAGAAGAAGATGACTAAAATGGTGATGAGATTGGAGACAATGCTGTGTAAAGACTGAATAAAAGAACTACAGATATTAAGCTTAGAGGAGAGAAAATTTAGAGACACAGCTATTTTCAGTTACTTAAATGGATATCATGTGGAAGAGGGATTAAATTTGTTTTAAGGAAGTAACAGTTGTAAGTTACAATAGAGTTACAAAAAAGCAGATTTAATTATGTTGAATTTAGGAAAGTTGAATAAAAATTAAAATCTTCTAAAAGTTAAATGCGGTCCTTTGGAAAGTTCCATCTTAAGAGATTTTTGAGCAAAGACTAGATGAGTATTTGTCAGGGTTGTTCTTCACAGAAAGAATTCCTATTTAGGTATGGGTCACAATATATGGTTTCTGAAGTTTCTTCCAATTTGAATATGATTTTGTGATCTATGCAATGTGATTCAGAGGATGGATTTAGTTAATGTCACAACACTGTCCCATAGTCTATATACTTTTCAGGCCATTTGGATAAGTATAGTCTTTTTTTAGGCATTATATTTTAATAAGGTTATGAGCAAACTAGATTAGGTGGAATGGGTGACAAAGATATTGAGAGGTACCTAGAAACCAATGCATATAAAAAACAATTGAAGAAACTGGAGATCTATAGCATTGTGAAAGAAAGACTATGAGGAATTATAATGGCTATCTTAAAGTATTTGATGGTCTTTGAAGACAGAACTTAGATCAATGTGTAGAAATTACAAGAAGGTAGATTTTGGCTCAACAAAGAAAAAAAACAAAGCATTTCAGAAATTAAAGTGTGCAATAAAATAATGGGTATAGTAAACTACTGAACATCGGAGATTATAAGATTATAGGTCATAACATCATAGATTTAAAACTTGGATTTAAATGCTACCTATGTGAACATCAACATCATCATTTTAGAGGTAAAGAAATGAAGGCCCACAGACTTTAATTGATTTTTCTAAGGTCACATTAATAATATTATTAATAACAATGGGAGATTTGAACCCATTTTTGCAATCTGAAACCTATACTTTTTCCATTGTACCATAGTGATTTTGAAATGAGCCTGGACACTTTCATGGATGCAATAGAATTTCTGCTTTATAAGAGGAAACTGGACTACTTTTAAGATTATATTATTTTTTATCAAATGTAGCTGTTTTTACATAATGTTAATGAGGCAATGAATCATTAATAATTATGAGCTTGTTTTAACTCTCCCACCCTTTTTTTAAAATTACTTTTCCAGTTAATTTTTGATTGATATGTTTGGGATGACAATTTTTTATTGTAAATCATTATTCTAGACAGCCCACAATATTGTGCCCACAATGATAGTTTCCCCTCAGGCAGTTTTCTATGGGGCATGAAATCTCATGAGACTAATAACACGTAGGGCATATGGAGGAAATTTTACTTGTTGACATCATATACAGTTAATAAAAATGTGCAAGGGAGCAAAAAAAGGAAGCATTTTTGAATAGCAATGAAATGCTCAGGATCTGGGAGGACTAAAATGATGAAGATTGACATTTACTGAATGCATGGGTAATTTAAAGACATAATTTTATCATGTCTTCATCCCAGAATCTCAATATACTTTGGAAATAATATTTAATTATGTTCTATTGTACATCAGATTAACTATAGACCTATCTATCCCAAATTTCAGGTGGAAAGGAAAAAGGAGACACTATCCAGAAAGTCATAATTGAGAAGCAGTCTGTTATGTGAAAAGATGCAGTATAGATTATGCACCAGTATGGGAGACAATAGATGAACTGCTCAACTAAAAGGACCATAAGTGGTCCATTAGGAGGCCAAGGATTTGGTGAGATGAGTCAGTGGTCTAGTTATTTGAAAAAGGAAGGAAATGTTGACCACAGCATTATTGATCATTTGATAGTAGGAAGCATCTTTCTTATTTCATTCTAGGAAAAAAAATCAGGTTTATTTCTAAGTATTTTCAAGAGCTTTCCTAAACTCTATATTTAGAATATCTATTTCTGAAATTGCAAACACACCAAAGTTGCAGGGCTTAGTATGATATTGGAATTTGTGACAGCAAAAGCATGTATAAAGGTAATAAAGGCTTATCTATCAATCTATCTTTCTGTCTATGTAAGTATGTAAGTGTGAAGTGGAAAGAACATTGGATTTGATATCAAATTAACTGCATTTCAATTTTATCTTTGATTCTTGCCATATATATAATCTTGGGCAAATTACTTCTTTTCTTTTGAGTCATTTTATTTATCTGTAAAATGTGGAAATTTGGACTCTATAGTCTTTTAAAACAATGATATCCAACATGAGGGGTATAGCTTGAATTTAAGAGTTATGTGCTCAAATTATCAGTGGGAAAGATGTTCAATTCCATTCTCCCCACAATATTTAACCATGAGACTTGTCTTCAGCAGAAAAACACCTACCTCATCTCCCAATATTTCTTCATTCTTCACATAACCACTCTAACCTCCTTTTTCCAAACTTTTTCCAATTATCCCTTCAGGAAAGTTATGATCCAACAGCAGTAGATACCACTGGAAAAAGGCCCTAACTCCAGCATAATTATTTTCCCTCCAAGATCATCTCTGCTTGTGGCAGCATGCTCCAGGGCAGTGATGTAGAGTAAGAGCCCAATCATTTTCCCTTTCCACTTTGGGTGTTGCAGAGTGAGCTGCACAGGATGAGTACACATAAATATCTTGCAGTTTACATCACATATCTTAGTATATTTTTTTCTCTCCCAATGTTATTTCTTTCACAAACTTTCCTTTAACTTTGAAGGGACCACCATCCCTTTCATTATCCAGTTTCACAATTTTGGTGTCATCATCTCTCACTTTCCCTTAGTCTATGTAATGAGACATCAGGCATCTCTTCTATCCTTTTATTCACACACCCTTCATCAACTTCTTGAGCAATCTACTACAACAGTCTCTAAATTGGTAATTCAGTTTTAAATCTCTTTTTTAGCCAATACATCTTCTGCCCAGATGCCAAATTAGCTTTCTGAACCACAAGTCTGACTGACCATAAAACTCCCCAGATCATCAAACTCTTAAGGCTTCTTGTTGACTTTAAGATCAAATATTTTTTATGTTTAATTCATCAATAATTTTTATACATTTCATAACAGATACAATCATTAGCATGTACTTTTGTTGTTCAGTTATTTCAGTTGTGTTCAACTCTTTGTGATCCCATTTTGGGGTTTTCTTGGCAAAGGTACTAAAATGATCTCCTGTTTCCTTCTCTAGTTCATTTTACAGATGAGGAAATAAGGCAAATAATTATTTATATATATATATATATATATATATATATATATATATATAATATATAAAATCTTCAGGGAGGAATAATACTTCTGCTGTGAGGGCTTTTTGAGCCCTTTTCAGAGCTGTGCATCTACCTTTACTGTCCATCTGTTACACATTTCTCATATGTGACTCCAAGGAACTCTGTTATGTGTAATAGTTATACCCTAGTAATAGCATCTTGTCAGACAAGACAAACCAATTTAAGGGTAACCAACAGGCCTCAAATTTGCAAGTGAATTAGGGGAAATGTTTATCCCAAGTATGTAAAGACTTCCTCCAATGGAATGGGAAGGTGAGAACAATTTGTTCTACAAATACGAAAGTGACTGAAATAAGCATTGTTGAGTGCTTAGAGCTTGGTCAGACATAGAGAATATCAAAAGTCATCTACCAAGTTCAAATCAAATCTGTCCTCAGACACTTAACACTTCTTAGTTGTGTGACCTTGGGCAAGTCACTTAAACCTAATTGCCTCAGCAAAAAAAAAAAAAAAAAAAAAAGTCATCTACTACATCCTGGGCCACCAGCAGTGATCCTGAATTTTGTCTTGCCCCTGAATTTTGATAATTCTAGAATACAGAATGAGCTGAAGACTTTATACAACTTTGCTTCATTTAAATCTAATTCATGAGCAAATTAAGACATCACCCTCATAATGCCATTGGTCCTCTGAAAACAGAGTACAAACAACAATAATAATTTATATTCAAGAAAGCATATCTATTTATCTATATATGTATATATATATATATTGGAGTATGCTTAAATTTTTTTAATGGAAGGTATTGTGTTAAAAAAATTGGAGACCACTGTCTTACAGTTTTAAATTTTCTTATCTGATGACTTATTCAAAATTATCCTTTGTATAGGGCAGACATAAAATAATCTAAAACCTATGAAAAAAGATGACACCAAAAACCAATTTGAAACATATCATGAAATTATTCTTAGGTGGAATTCCTGGCTAATTCAAGTTTTTCCCATCCTATTTCCATCTTTTTTATGCATATTCTCTTCCAGAAAGAAACATCCTATGTAAGTTAAGTGCCTCAAATGGGAGAGCATATACAGGTGCAATCTATGACAAATGGATCCTGTAGCACTCAAACCTTTGAATTGCACTAAGTAGCTACATTTTGTGGTTCTAATTCCTTAAGGAATCACAAGAGATATTGATCTTTTGCTTGGTTGAGTTGAGAAGAGCTTCATTGGTGTATCTGATAAAAGAAATTGTTTCCATTTTTCTTCTGGATGTCTTTAAAAGATATAATCAAGAAAATGTATATAATTCTTAAGTATATAACTTGTAATGTTGTTCACCATGTTGTCAGTATGACAGACTGCATTGATAATAGGCTGATCTTTATGAATTTTTATGTATAATAAGTAAATAATATTGCCAGAATAGTCATCTTCAAGGTTTCAAGGACAGTCTCCCACAAATGGTTATGTATAACCATCATTTTTAATTTTTGTTCTCACTAGGGCTTCAAAGGCTCAGTCAGCAAACCAAGGCACTAGCAAAACAGATAAGGACTATCAGTTGGCTTGGTAAAAATAGTTGTGAAATCTCTATCTCATAGGGAGATAGTATAATATAATGGAAAAGATATCAGACTTAGAAGAGGGTGCTTGAGTTCTATCCTAGTCATTGAATATGAAATGTTAAAATTGGAAAGGAAGAAGGCATTGTAGATAGCTAGCTGACGAGTCTGGAAGACATGGATTCTGCCTCTCAAATATGCTTTTTAGGTCTCTGGGCAAATTATTTAACCCCTCAATGCTCCAGAAAATTCTCAGCGCTAAGATCCAGAGCAGACATTGACCTGAATTGTCAGAGGATAGCCTTCATGATGGGTTTCCTAGGTGACTATTCCAACTGAACTCTTTAATTTTGCTAAATTGTTAGTTCATCCCCTTTCAGGCCATTTGTTTCTATCTTTTATGTAACTTCTATGTAATTATTCATTGGTAATATGTTATAATTAATATTAAATGTGTAAAATTAATATCTGTAATATTCTTATTGATGTTCCATTGTTCTTGGGTGACAATAAACTTTAATTATTTTATAATTGTGATATTTGATGACTCATAACCATATGGCAACACTAAAAGAATATTGATGTTAGAAAGACTGATCTTTGTTTCAGGAGAAGTGTGGGTTCATTAAGCTCTTTACAATTTCCCCAGAGACAATGTAGTATAGTGGGTAGAGGTCCTGCTCCAGTAGAAAGAGCTAGATATAAGTTCTGCCTCTGACACATGCTTTAAGTGTGAATCATAGACATCTTAACATTTCATTGCTCTAGATCAGAAGTGGAGAACATTTTTTTTTTTCTGCCAAGGGCCTTTGTATATTTATTATATCATTTGCAGGCCATACAAAATTAACAAATCAAAAACTCAGGTAGTGGGAGGCTATTGTGCCTGGCTTTTAGCTCATCATTGCCTGCAGTTGCTTTTAGCAAATGATTTTTCTGGCCTTATATAGCTTCTAAGTTGGATATTCCCCACCTCTGCTCTTTACTATGTTATAGATCCAGTCTGCATTGTTAGAGGGTGTTTCCACACTAGGAGTTCATCATACTGATAAAATCACAGATACAACCTTGGTGATTTCCCAAAGTCAATGCAGCCCATTTTCCACTTGTTTAATTTTGGTTCTAATTCACTGTCCATTCAAGTGACTATTTAAGACATGCATATCTATGGATTATCCATCCAAGTGCACATCATATTCTTGGAAATGACATTTTCTCATTGATGCTCTCTAGTTGTAAATAGAGAAAGCCATAATTTCTGATGAACTGATGTTTTAGTTGATCTAGAAGTCAGTGGATAGTTATGTAGTATAAACGGGGTATTGTATGTTGCCAAGGATAAGTGAGGTGAAAAGTAGGGGGGCATTATTAAGGTCATGTATGATTATAAAGGAAGAATGATTTAATTATGTATTGTGAGTTGCAGATGGACTAGTATCCCAAAAATACCCAAAGAACTACAGAAAGGGTTCTTACATTTTTTTCTGTGTGTGTCTTGGATCCCTTTGGTTTTTTGGTGAAGCCTAGATTCCTTCTTAGAGTAATGTTTTTAAATGCATAAAATAAAATGAAGAGGATTATAAAGGAACAAATTTTATTAAAAGTTATAAAAATATTTCTAAAATATGTTCATAAACCTTAGGTTAAAAATAAGACTAGAAAAATAATTCATCATGTGGGGTGTATTAAGACTTTTGAAATGATCTGAATATATTCAAACAAAACAAATTCACCTATCAAGTACATATAAAATATATATTTCATCCTATGTCTCTTGTCTATTAACTCTCTGATAAGATATGAGACAGTCTTCTGAGGTCATGATGGATTAATGTATTAAAGCCTTTCATACTTGTTTTACTTTTATTATTTGATATTAATTACTGTATATTGTTGGTTTGTATCATTGTAGTCTTTGTATACATTGTACTTTTGTTTCTACTTCAATCTCTTACAATTCCTACAAGATTTTTCAAATTTCTCTAGTCATTAATTCTTATAGTATCATAATATTCTACTATATTCACATATAATTCCCCACCTGATCAATACCTATTTTGTTTTGAGTTATGTTCTATGACAAAAAATGCTGCAATAAATGTTGGAAATAAAACTTCTCTTTGTCTTTGATCTCTTTGATAGTGTGTATTTAATAGTATTCCTTGATCTGAGAGTATAAGGTACTTTAGTGACTTTGAATATATTTTCAAATTGCTTTCAAGAATGTTTAAACAAATTTGTGTTTCTATCAAAAATGTATTGTACATGTTTCTCCAGATCCTCCAATAATTGCCAATTTTCTGTATTGGTCATTTTGTTAATCTGATGAACACGAGGCAGAAACACAGAGTTGTTATAATTTTAATTTGCTTTTATCCTAATATTAGTGATTTGGTTGTTTTTTAGCTTGTTGTGAAGAATATATTTAATATTTTTACTTTTCTTCAGGAAACATACTTATGCTTAAAGGCACCACTGACATGAATAATTAAATTATATTAATATGCACTCACACCCATACACCTACACATATACACACAGAGAGACTGCTCCTTTAAAGCTATAAAACTGAATAAAGCTTCAAATTGATTACAAATTAGTAGCCCATGTTATGTGAAATTGAACTGCATTAACTGCATGATGATTGGAGCATAGTATCATGTACTGGGTTTGAGTTTTAGTTCTGCCACTTATTAACTCAGGTACAGTGAGTAATTTCCCATTTTCATTTTTGCTTACATAAGATTAATAAGAATAACAATATTCCCTAATAAATATAAATTGCATGACTTACTGATATGTGTGTATATATGAATATATATATATGCATACATATATATGCATTTTACTTTTCCAGTTACATGTGAAATAAAATTTTCACCTTTGTTTTTAAAACTTTGAGTTCCAGATTCTCTCCCTTCCTTCTCCCCATTTAGAAGGCAAATGTGAAGTCATGTTGTGAAAGAAAATATAAATATCTATATCCATATTATTATATCCACAAAAGACATGTTGTGAAAGAAAACATAAATATCTATCTTCCATTCTTTCCCCCCAAAAAATCTTAAGAAAAAATAAAGTTTTTTTTCTTTTTTAAAAGTACGTTTCAATTTGTATTCAGACGCAATTCCTTCTCTGGGTATGGATAGCATTTTTTATCATAAGTCCTTCAGAATGATCTTGCATTCTGAGAACAGCTGAGAATAGCAAAGTTATTCACAGCTGGTCATGTCACATTTCTATTGCTTACTTCTTAGTACATTTTATTTTGCACGAGCCCCTGGAGGACTTACCAATTTTTTCTGAGACCATCCTACTCAACATTTCTTTACTATTTTTATTTTCCTCCAGTTATATCTCACAAAATATTTTTACATTTGTTTTTAAAACTTTGAGTTCTAGAATTTCTCCCTTATCCCACCACCAACCTCCATTAAAGTACATGTGAAATTATATAACACTTTCCCATAAAAATCATGTTGTGAAAGAAAACATAGATCTCCCTTCCTAAAAAACAAAACAAAACAAAACAAAAATGAAAACCAAAACTAAAAACAAAAACCCTCAAGAAAAAAAAAAAGAGAGAGTATGTTGTAATCTGTATTCAAACACAATCAGCTCTTTTTCTGGGAATGGATAGGATTTTTCATCATAAGTCCTTCAGAATAGTCAGATCATTGTATTCGGCTGCTCATCATTTCTTTTCTTTTCTTTTTTTTTATTAAAGCTTTTAATTGTATAACATATGTATGGGTAGTTCCCCAGCGTTGATCTTTACAAAGCTTTCCATTACAAATTTTACCCCCAGTCCCCTCCCCTCCCCTAGATGGCAGGAAGTCCACTACATGTTAATAATGTTGAAATGCTTGAGAAGTTATGCAAGAAAAATCCTATCTACAAGAAAAAAAAAGAATCAGAGAAAGGCAGCACAATGCAAGCAAATGTCAATAGAGATCATGAAAATGTTACATTGTGGTCCATATTTCATTTCCCTCTCTCTGGGTATATATGGTTTTCTTCAGTGAACAATTGGAACTGGTTTGAGACAATTC
>JAJPUD010000875.1:523222-546136 GCA_023553655.1 Myrmecobius fasciatus
TTTCATAATGTCAGGATCTGGGGACTGTTCTATTTTTTCTCCGTAAATGCTTTCTATGGTGAGAGCTCTCTTCTGCTTCTTGCTCATGATTTAAAGTTGGGATATTGGTCAAAAGCAGAGAAAACTGCAACAATTTGTATTTGCCCTGGGGCAGTTTGCTGAGTTGTCTTCCGGTCTGAGGCTGGTCGGGCTAGATTCGCACTAGGACCACATTTTCAGCTGCTCTTGATCCACCCTTTTCCAAAGGCAGATCTGCCAAAGCACCTGCCCACAAGCAGAGCAAAGTGGCTCAGGCATCTCCCAGGGGCTTCCTGGGTGCCGAAAATCCGCCCCTCTATCGCAGCCCTGACTTTCGCCCCGGCTGGAGTCAATGAGACCAGTGGCCAATTTCCCCTGAGGCTAACCTTCTCTGGAGTTCTTTCAAGGTAGATCTTTGATAGAAGTGCGTTGTAGTCCAAATGCTTGGCCGGGCCCTCACTCAAAAACCAGTTGGAAGGCTCACTTTGTCTGGGTTTGAGGGAACGTCCCAGAAGTTCACAGAGAAAGCTGTCTGCAGTTCGCCATCTTGGCTCCGCCCCTCAACAAGAAATTATTTAACTGAAAACATGTTGAAAAATATAATTGATAGATAAATATATAGAGCATAAATGAATGAGTTTATTATTATTGCATTCAAATGCATAAAATGCATTTATAAAATGATCACACTCTGAAACATATAGAGAAAAGGCAGAAACATTGGACTTATTAAGTACTTCTATTACAAACTACAAATAATTCAATCCATAAGAATTCATCCAGCATTATCTATATTCTTCGTATCTGTTAAGTACTGTTGTTGTTGATGATGATGGCAGGGACATGCCATGACATGAAAGTGAATTTGTATTTCAGTGAGGAAAAGCTATGCAATATCACCAGCCTCACTTTTCCATCAGAGCTATTTGAATCCAGTGGCCAGACATATATAGATCAGTACAAACAGAGGTGGCTCCTTCAGTGATGTAGATTAGGTAGGAATCAAGGTAATAAATGGCCTCCTTTACTTAGTCCAAAAAAAATCAATCTGGGAGAAGATTCTCAGGGTTTCTGTCCATTTGCTATTTATATTTATTCTGAGTCAATCAGGACCCAAACAATGACCTACTGAGGCTTGGTCTCAGACATATTGTTATCCAATTAATGAGAGTCAAAATGATTTGAGTTTAATGTATGGTTCTTAAGAAAAAAATCTATTTGATAAAAAGAAAGGAAGGAAGGAAAGAGGAAAGAAAGAAGATAAGGAAGGAAGGAAGGAAAGAAGGAAACAAAGGAAGGAGGAAGGAAGTGAAGAAGGAAGGAAGTGAGGGAAGAAGGGAGGAAGGAAGCAAGAGAAGGAGGGAGGGAAGAAAGGAGGGAGGGAAGAAAAAAAGAGGGAGAGAAGAAAAAAAGAGGAAGGAAGGGAGGGAAGAAAGGAGGGAGGGAGAAAAAAAGAGGGAGGGAAGAAAAAAAGAGGAAGGGAGGGAGGGAAGAAAGAAGGGAAAGAGGGAGGGAAGGAAGGAAAGGAGAAAAGGAAGAAGGGAGGGTAGGAGGAAGGAAAAAACTGAGTTGCTAATTTTTCAGTAATTCTAAAAGTTAGTAGTAGAAGAACTCTATTCCTGAGGAATTATTCTCTGGGGGAAAGAGAGGATTCCCCTCCTCATAAACTATTTTACTTTCAATGGGAGCAGGCCAAATTGTTGTACATAGTATATGTACAGAATATTAGGAAGGTAAACCCAGAGAGGAAGGCAAATCCCCTTTGCACTAAGTCTTGAAGAAAGCCAGGTATTCTAAGAGGTTGATATGAGGATGAAATAACTTCCCAGCATAGCAGAGTCAGTGCAAAGGCGCTGACATTGGAAATGCAAAGGGAAGTATTTATATTCACAAATAGACAGCCATGGTTAGAAAGTAGAATGAAGTAGAATAATGTGTAAGATGAGTAGAAAAATAGTAAGTCCAGGTTGTGAAGAGTATTAAATGCCAAACCAAGAGTTTATATTTGAACTTGGAGGTAATAATAGAGTAGGCATTTATTGGTCAGACCTGTGCTTGAGGAAAATTACTTTGCTTAGTGAAAGACAGATTTTATTGGGGAGAAATGTGAGTCAATGAAACTAATTAGGTTTCACTTACAGGTGAAAGATGATGAAAACCTAAACTAGGAAGGCTGCTATGTGAAGGGTATTTATATCAGAAATGTTGTAGAACCAGAAATTCAAAGAGCGGGTAGCTGAATATGATAAATAAGAGTGAAAAGTCAAGATTATCATTGAAGTTGGGAACCTAGGTATCTCAAAATCTGTGCTTTTGGTGGTGATAGAAGAGTTCTAAAGAGGGGTAGTTTTGCAGAGAGTGAATTAAATTTTGGGTATGATGAGTTTGAGATGCTTGCAGGACATTGAATATGAAATATTTAATAGACAACTGGTGGTGATACAGGGGCTTGAGAAACTCCCCAGTACTAAAAATACACATGTGTAAGTCACATGCAGAAAGATAATAATTGAATCAATGAAAGTTAATGAGATCGCCAAGTAAGAACATATAATGAACAGAGAAGAATGGTCAGGACAGGCCTTTTAGGTATAGCCTTGGTTCTTGAGTATTATATGGATGAACATCTAATAAGAAAGGCTGAAGAGTACCAAGAGAGAGTATTGTTATAAAAACTCAAAGAGGAGAGAATCCAGGAGGAGAAAATGGTTAGGACTGTCAAACACTACAAAGGATTGAAAAAGATGGGAAAAGATTGAAAAAGAGCTTTACTTCTGACAGTGAAATGATCCTTGAACAGTTTCAGATGAATGATACCAACAAGAACCACATTATAGATTTTCAAGAAAATGAGGGGAGGGGAAGTGAAGGTGGTGAGTGTAGACAATTGTTTTTAGGTAATTGAGCTGAGAAAGGTAAAGAGATATTGGATGCTAGTCTCTGGGGATTTAGTGGGGAATTTTTTAAAGGGTGGAAATTACTCAAAGAGAAGGATCCAGTGTCATGGAGAAGATAGTGTTGATCATTAGAGAAAATACATGTGGATACATGTGAAAGAATTGTCAAGGTGAATACACATTAAAAAAAGAAGCAATTACTGCTTGCTATAATCTCAGTCTAATGGATAAAAACTTGTGAGACAACAATAGTGATTAACCTCATGAAACTTGTGGGGAACAAAGGACAATAATAATGGAGAGAATTCTATTCAATTCAGAGACATTTTTTTTGTGTTCATATTATGTTCAAGGGCACTGTTCTAGGGACTGGGGATACAGGTATAAAAGTATAATAGTCCATGATTTCCATCAGTTTATATTATATGTTGTTATATCTTAGAAGAAATATATAACACAACAGAAATGGAGAAAAGCAACAACACTCTGATCCTCACCATCTGATAGGAAGTAGTAATTGGAAGAAAATAATGTAGTATAGAGCAAGAATCAAGCCCACTTTTTTCCCCTTTTATTTTATTTTTTTTGCTGAAGTCACAAACAGGTCAGTACTGTCAATGATGGAACTTAGTGTCTGGGAAAAGAGAAATACCAAGAGAGCTATTAGTCAGTTTCTACATGAATACAATTTCTATATTTTGAGACAGAGCTTTTAAGTGAGCCTGGTGGCTATCCTTAGGAAGTTATTCCAATTACCATAAATGGGACAATGTTCCTGATATGAACTAAGATCCTTCATATCAGAAGAGAAGTTTTGATATAAGAGCTGGGAAAAAAAAAGAAAAAAAAATGAGCTGCCTATTTAAGTGGATCTAGTCTACCCTACTAAGAAAAATAAACATTAATATCTGCTTTTCCATTTCTATTGGAAATTTAATGTGCAAATGCCTTTTGAAAAGTGCTGGTATTCTGGGAGTTTAAGTCCTATCAATTCTTTTATTTGATTACATTTTAAGCTCCATAATGTGTCATCTAACCAAGTAATCTCTATAGCATCCTAGTGGGAAATAACAAGTTAGAGAATTATACAGAAGTCTATGTAATAGCCCCACAGAGCATGAAGAAAACAAACAAATCAGGATAGGATAATCAATTTTGGATACTATAAAATGCTAATGCTGTCACCATAAATAAGAATCCCTTTCCATTGCTTTGTTTTGTGAACCCTATGACTCATTTAGTGTGCTTTTGTTGTTTATTTTAAAGTAGCAATGCCATTAGAACTTTGCTAAAAAGAATAATTGTTTTTACTTTATTTTCATAAAAGTAATTACACTTCATGGCTTCTTGTTAATGCATCACACAAAACAATGGTGGGAGGGGAAATACTTAGCAAACATTTAATTCAAGATGTTTTAAAATTAGTATTGTTTGCACCCAAGGATTACTCAGATAACACAGCAACAAATTAATCATTAAAAAAACAAACAAACAAACAAACAAAAAACAACAAAAGAAATTGGAAGAAAATGGGGCTCTTTCTTTCTAGCCTTTGAGCTGCAGGCCATTATTTACATACATAATAGGTATTAGCATCTTATTATCATTTTCCAATTCCTTTAGAAACTTTACCGAAACTTATGAAAAATGCACATTTTAAAGCTTCAGGCCTTGGAAAATTGCCTTTTGCAATCCTGAGTTAAAAGGGTTCAGTGTCTCTTGACCTGAATTGAATCTATTGAATTAAATAAAGAAGAGGGGATGTATTTCTTAGTGAAATGTAGATTAAATAATCCTGAAAAAAGATGTCTATAGAGTTGCATTACATGATTTGGAGAAGAAAGAAGAGAATTATCAGGGAAATATTCCAGAATGATAAGTATGAGAGATTCAAGCAGGATAGGTCCCTAAGTCACATGATAACACTAATATATAGAGGCTGGTGCTGTGAGACATTGGTACTTTGTATTTTTTTCCCTGACTATTTTCTTATCCTGCCATTAATTGGTATTGTATTTTTCCAATTACATGTAGCTATAGTTTTCAACATTCAGTTTTGTAATATTTTGAATTCCAAATTTTTTCTCCCTTCTCTTACCTCCCCTCTCTCCAAGATAGGTTCATGCAAGTTTTTCCAGGTTTTTTGGAAATCAGCCTGCTCATTTCATACAGAGCAATAATATTCCATTACATTCATATACCATAACTTAATCAGCCATTCCTCAATTTCTGGGCACCACTCAATTTCTTTCCCTTTTTATGATCTCTTTGGGATACAGCCCCAGTAGAAGTAGTGATGGATCAAAAAGTATGCGCAGTTTCACAGCCCTTTAGACATAGTTCCAAATTGTTCTCCAGAATGGTTAGATCAGTTCACAATACCACCAACAATGCATTAGTGTCCAAGTTTTCTTGTATCCTCTTTAATATTTATCATTATGTTTTCCTGTCATCTTAGCCACTCTGATAAATGTGAAGTATTACCTCAGAGTTGTTTTAATTTATATTTCTCTCATCAATAGTTATTTAGAGCATTTTTATAGGATTATGGATAGCTTTAATTTCTTCATCTGAAAATTGTTCACATCTTTTGATCATTTATCAATTGGGGAATGACTTGTATTCTTATAAATTTGACTCATTTCTCTATATATTTTAGAATTGAGACCTTTATCAGAAATACTGGCTATAACAATTGTTTACCAGCTTTCTGCTTCCTTCCTAATCTTTCCTGCATTGGTTTTGTTTGTGAAAAAAAAAACTTGTTAAAAAAGTAATCAAGATTATCCATTTTGCATTTCATAATGTCCTCTATTTCTATTTGATCACAAATCCCTCCCTTCTCCAAAGATTTGACAGGTAACTACCTCTTGCTTTCCTAATCTGATTATAGTATCACCATTTATATTTAAATCATAAATTCATTCAACCTTATTTTAGTTTAGGGTGTAAAATATTGGTCTGTGCCTGGTTTCTGCCAGAGTATTTTCCAGTTTTTCTAGTAATTTTTATCAAATAGTAAGTTCTTATCCAAGAAACTGGAATCTTTGGGTTTATTAAACAGTAGATCTCTGTAGTCATTGACTTCTGCATCTTGTGTATCTAACCTGTTCCACTGATCCACCACTCTATTTCTTTTTCAATAGGTATTGGTACTTTTAAAAAAATGCTTTCTTCAAAGGACTATCAAACTGTGCATATCCTTTGATATAGTAGTGTCTCTATTGGGTCTGTATTATAAAGAGATCATAAAAAAGGGGAAAGAAGTCACATGTGCAAAAATATTTGTAGCAGTTCTTTTTGTAGTGGCAAGGAATTGGAAAATAAGTAGATGTCCATCAGTTGGGGAATGTCTGAATAAGTTATGGTATATGAATGTAATGAAATATTATTGTTCTATAAGAAATGATCAGCAGGATGATTTTATTTTATTTTATTTATTTAATTTTTTTTTTAACTTGTGCACTTTTATTTGAACTGGTCTTAAGTCAGTGTACAGGTAAAGCTCCTCCCCTCCCCCAAGTATTGGCACCAATCTCAAAACTTGGTGGGAGATTGTAAAAGTCTGCATTCATATATCTATGTTGGGGGCAGAGTGGGAATTTAGGGGGGCATTCTTCATGGCTCTGACAATTAAAAAAGGGAACAATTATTAAGGTGAAACATGCAAAAAGTTTTTTTTTGTTTTAAAGGATTACATAATTTACATGTAAAGCAATACCAGTACCTTCCCTCCTCCCCCCCTCCCTGTCTGGATTTTTTGTTAAGTAGCTCCCTTGCTCTGTTTGTAAGAGCAGGACAGCCTTCATAGAGGCAAGTAACTCTCTGTAACAATGCATTATACAATATTTGGAATGACAAAAAAAAAGAAAAAAAAACCCAAAAAATGTATAGTCAGAGTCTTGAAGATGCACTGTAGAACTTAGGGGATGTTTGCCTCCAACATATTTAGAATGCTCATCACCTTCACCATTCCAGTTTTTAAATCCTGAGTCAAGTGCCAACAAAACAAAACAAAACAAAAACAAACAAACTAACAAAGCCTAAATAAAGCCATGCCAATCTCATCTCTTTTGGGCAATTATCATGTCACACCCTTTGAAAACAAACAAACAAACAAAAAAACCCAACAAAAACAAAACCAGTCCATTTAGAAGCATTTGTGGTGGATAATGGAGGGCCCAGATCCATCATACTTCTGCTTTCTGATCCACATCTACTAGAAGGTGGAAAGAGAGGCCAGGATGGAGCCTCCAATCCAGACAGAGTATTTGTGCTCAGGTGGGGCAATGATCTTGATTTTCATTGTGCTGGGAGCTAGGGCTGTAATCTCCTTTTGCATCTTGTCAGCAATGCCTGGGTACATGGTGCTACCACCAGACAATACGGTATTAGCATACAGATCCTTACAGATGTCAACATCACATTTCATGATGGAGTTGAAGGTAATCTCATGGATTCCACAGGATTCCATACCTAAGAAAGATGGTTGGAAGAGAGCTTCTGGGCATCGGAACTGCTCATTGCCAATGGTGATAACCTGGCTATCAGGAAGCTCGTAGCTCTTTTCCAGAGAAGAGCTAGATGCAGCAGTGGCCATCTCCTGTTCAAAGTCTAGGGCGACATAACACAGCTTCTCCTTGATGTCACAATTTCCCTCTCAGCTGTGGTAGTGAAGCTGTACCCTCTCTCTGTCAGGATTTTCATGAGGTAGTCTGTCAGATCACGGCCAGCCAGATCCAGATGGAGGATGGCATGGGGAAGGGCATAACCTTCATAGATGGGCACAGTGTGGGTCACATCATTACTAGAGTCCACCACAATACCAGTAGTACGATATGAGGCATACAGGGACAGCACAGCCTGGATGGCAACGTACATGGCTGGGGTGTTGAAGGTCTCAAACATAATCTGGGTCATCTTTTCTCTTTTGGCTTTGGGGTTCAGGGGAGCTTCTGTGAGCGGCACAGGGTGCTCCTCAGGGGCCACATGGAGCTCATTGTAGAAAGTGTGATGCCAGATCTTCTCTATGTCATCCCAGTTCATCATCCATGGCAAACTATGAAGTGGCTAATTTAAACCCTTACGAGAGAGAAGAGGTGGTGACACACCTGGAGGCAGGGGGGAAGCAAGTGCACATTGAGTGGAAGAGCTCACAGCTCCAGCAGGACGATTTTAGAAAAGCCTGGAAACACTTAACATGATTTGATGCTAAATGAAATGAGTAGAACCAAGTGAACATTGTACACAGCAACAAGATTATGTGATGATCAACTCTGATGGACATGATACTTTTCAACAACGAGATGATTGGGGCCATTTCCAACAGACTTGTGATGGAGAGAGCCATTTGCATTTAGAGGGAACTGTGGGGAATGAATATGGAGCACAACATAGCATTTTTCACTATTTTTGCATATATTTTGAAAAGAAAAAAACTATTATTTAAAAATGCCTTCAACTGTCACAAAATTACAATACATAAGATATTGTCATACATATTATCACATTTGGTCCTCATAACAACTCCACAGGGAGATAAGACTAACATTTCCCTTAGAGATTGCTCAAGATCACAGAGACAAGTAAGTAGCCAGATTGAAATTTAGAACCAAATTTTTTAAATTGTAAATTTAACCCAGGGTTGTGGTACAATAATTCTTGTTCATTTTGCCTCGGGTAATCTCACTGTGGCAAACTATTCTGTAGCTGAAGGGGAATAAAAGAATATGCTGGTAACATGTGCAGTTTCTAAATTACAGTTCCATAAAATAAAAGAGATTCTTCCAATTCAAAAAGCAAAATAATCCAGAATAGAATACTAGAATGGTTTTATTGTGATAAAAGACAACAATCTAAAATGTCATTGGTACTCAATTATGAACTTTTAAGAGATTTGTCTATAGGCTTACCTGCTAAATTGTTACTTTGTTGTGTGAAAGACCTGACTTAGACTAGTTCCCTGGTATATTATCTCCAAATTTAGAATAAATAAAACAGGGCATTTTTTTAATTAAAGCTTTTTATTTGCAAAATGTATGCATGGGTCATTTTTCAACACTGACCCTTGCAAAGCTTTCTATTACAATTTTTTCCCTACTTCCCCCCACCCCCTCCCCTAGATGGCAGAAGTCTAATACATGTTAATTATATTAAAATACTTGACAAATCAAATACAGGTATACATATTTATACAGTTATCTTGCTGTATAAGAAAAAAATCAGATGTACGAGAAAAAAAACCTGAGAAGGAAAACAAAATGCAAGCAAACATCAACAGAAAGCATGAAAATGCTATGTTGTGGTTCACACTCAGTTCCCACAGGCGTCTGCCTGGGTGTATATTGCTTTCTTCATCACTGAACAATTGGAACTGGTTTGAAACATTTCATTGTTGAAGAGAGCCATGTCCATCAGAATTGATCATCATATAGTCTTGTTGCTGTGAATAATGATCTCCTGGTTCTGCTCATTTCACTCAGCATCAGTTCATGCAAGTCTCTCCAGGCCTCTCTGAAATCATCCTGCTGATCGTTTCTTACAAAATAGGACATTTAACAGTTATTTAGAGCACAGAAAGAATACTTAATAAGGATATATCACTTAGCCCAGATAGATTTCATCCTGTCACTTGTATGGAATTCATCTGATGGTCAGGAGACAATGGGGTATCTGCCCAAGTCTCAAGAGTCTCATTCAACATAGGTAGACATTTATATGTTCTTAGGTGACTAGAAAGCCACAATAATTCTTGTTGAGATCACTGGGAAAGTTTTAACAGCTGTGTGGCTAGAACTTTAGTCTACTAAACCAATCAAGTCTTAGGGTAGCTTCCTAGCCTTTTCTGGAATGGAACAGCCAATAAATTGCATTGAAGGTAAAAACTAGTGAGCCCTGGTGGATACTGATTTTTTCAAATTTATCATGACTGAGATGCAGTTTAAAGACACTGACTTTTTGAAATGAGAGAATTGAGGCTTGGTATAAGGACCAATTCTACAAGGTTCATCAAGGTTTCAGAGAATACTTAATCCAAGATATTCTGGGACTGTCAGTGAAGCAATTTCAAGGGGATTTCAAGAGCAAGAAATGATACTGATGGAACAAATGATAACTGTTTTTCCATCTTCTCCCCACCTCAAGACTAATAAAAAAGACAGTTGATACCTATGATAACCACTAGCACATGCCCTTACTTCCTAGCTTTTTCTATACCTGCAACAGAGACAAGCACACTTAGTTCTGGAGGTGTGAGTTAGATACATACAGTTACCTTCAGTTTTTTTCTGGAAACCAGGATGGTTATGAATAGATATTGATTCCCTACTACTTTAAAATACTGTTTATAACACCAGTAATACCGATGTTGGGCAACTAGGATTTCAGCTTAACAAAGATTTCTTTGTTTCCCTCCTTCCTCCCACCTCCTCCCCTAGATGGCAGGAAGTCTAATAAATGTTAATTATGTTAAAATACTTGAAAAATAGAATTTTTGTGAGGGGATAGAATTTTAGCTATATAACCATGCTATATGAAAATAATGCTTGAGCTTTATTGAGGATTTTTACAAATTAATAATCTTATGAAGTTGAATCAGAGACACATAGCTAGGGGTGAAATGAATGTGAGATGCTGTATTTGGAAGCACAACAAATAGAATCATGAAAATAACAATATGCCCTCCCTCTTTACTGCCCCCTCAAAAAATCAAGATGAATGGTAGCTCACTAGGGATTAGAAATAAGCACCTTGAGATTTTGGCTGAAAGAAGCATTCAAGTTGCTCAATATTCCTAATGACTGAAGGCAGGTCACATTATATATATTTTTTTGTGTAGATTTTCTAAGTTTGTACCTTTTCAAATCTGAAGGGTAATCATAAAAAAAAATACCAGAGCATGCTGGAAAGAACATTGAATATAATAGAAGCTTATTGAGGGCCAAGATCATTTTGGCTTTGTTTATTTTCCTAATTCTTTGCACAGTATGGCAGAGAGTGGGTCTTCAAAAAGTAATTGTTGAATTGAATAGAATAAGGATATCTAGGTTGAATCTCTTCGCATCACATCCTAATTATATGGATTTGGGAAAGTCAATTAAGCTCATTGAATCTCCACATTCACAATTGTAAAATGGAAATAATATAATACTAAAAAAAGCACAATTTGAGGTTTTTTACTTAGGAAATTCTGATTCACAGGGTAGAAGTCAGGAGGAATTTGAGAGTGAACAAATGTCAATAGAAGAAGCAATTTTTATAGATTTTGGTTCTTTACAGGTTCTCTCCACAGAAAGAAAATACTTTAGTTATTTTTTCATTACAGCTGGGTTGATGCTTAATTTATATTTTAGTTGATGCAAAACAAAGAATTTCTTCAAAATTTTGTTTGACTTCAGTTTGAGCCATAATTAGCAGTAGATGAATGGGGCTTTGACCAGAGATTTCAATATACCATCCTTCTTGGGTGGGTGAATTTTATTCCCAAAGCAGTAATCATCATCCATTGTCTTCATAGAGAATCAGTAGGTTATATCACTGCATATTATAACTACCTTTGAAACTTCCTCCTTCAGGATCTCACCCCTCTTGGGGAACTTAATCTTACCTCCTGAGCACACATTTAAACCCATTTAGGCTTCCCTATGAACCCTCCCTCTACAACTATTTTTGCTGCAGGTGAACTAATTTCTAGTTATGGTTCTCACATGACTGTGTCTGTGAAACAAGTACCACATTTTAATCTATACCACAGGGCTTTGATAATGAAGTTGGAGAATTATGTAGTTAAACCTAAAAAAGGCCTTAGAAATTATTTATCCTAATTTCTTTTTTTTAAGGTGAAGAAACTAAAAGTCTTGTTTTCTAAACTTTTTTTAGGCCATGCCTGGAGTAATCCACACATTTAGCAGGGCTAAAATTAGATTTTTAAATTTCCTAGTGAGTATTCATCTACCTAAGTGAACATTGAAAGTCACTTATTAGCTAGCATGGTACATTGCAGCCTGCCAGAGTCCAATGAATATTTCAGGGTGAGGAGAAACCATCTTTTTTAATGAAGAATAAAAACAAATTGCTCTCCCCCAATTAATGAAGGATTTCAGATGTAAGCAGATGCAGATGCTACAGGTAAAACTTTGGGATTCTGGGCATCTTTCCAAAAAAAAAAAAAAAACCCAACAAAAACCAAACCAAACAAAAAAAAAAACAAAACAAAAAAACAAAAAAACCCTTGTCTGTTAGCTAGCTGACATTTAAAATTCTATTGTTAAATCTTAATTCCTTTAGTTTAAAGGATTAATCTTTGTTAAGATATATATATATAACACTAAGATATTAATAGTTTCCTGCAAGTGAGTATAATATTTATGCTAAGGATTGAACACCTGAGCTCAAATTGCTCTTGCTGTTTTTGATGGTGCATGAAAGAATTTAAGAGTGTGGGGTAGAATGAGCAGGAGGGGACAAGGCATCTCAGAGGGAAAGAGGAAAGGTACCATGAAAAATGGTAGAAGAGGGAAAGTAAAAGCATGAAGGACAATTCCACCTACTTCACAATTTGCCTAGTGCTGATACTGGCCTGCTTTTTCTTTCTTCCCAAAAGTCCTTGTCCCATTTCGTATATTTCCACTTACCTGCATCTAGATCAACTACCTGAACCTGAAGCCATAAAAATCTCTCTTTAGGTTAGAGTGTTGTTCCTTTCTTCTCTCTTGCTATTTCTTACTGTTGTCTACTCTACTTTTCAGTCCTCAGATTTTCAAGTGTGTGCCTGTGCCTCCAGTAGCTGCAAAAATACCAAACCATAACAATAACAAAAACAAAATCCAATTGGACAGAGTGTATTTGTTGAGTACCCCGGGGGTAGAGAATGCTAGTCTAGAGAAAATTGATAGCATAAGCCCCTATATATCCAGTGTTTGGTCTGAAATACAGAGCCATGTATTTCATTGCCATGTATTTTCGAAAAAAAAAAAAAAAACACTTATGCCTTCTTGACGTATATTAAGGGGAGAAACAAATTTGTTGGGCAAGAGCTGACCTACTTCTTCCATCCCCATATTCTAATTGGTATTTGAATAGTATGTTGCTTTACTATTTTAAACAAATAATAAATGGTTATTTTGACTGATAAGCACTGAAGTATTTAATTCCTTTAATACAGAAAGAGAGGCTGTTGCTATTACCCAGGGGACCATAATTAACATGTCTTGCTTGATGAAATTAGTCTATGGAGCAGACGGTTCAATACATTTTATTTGGTGATCTTATTACTTGGCTTTGAGGAGTTTCGTAGTTTGCCTTTCTCTAAACAAACCATTGTCTTTGAAAATCTAGATGGTGTGGATAATAAAGTCAGGGCCACCGTTTAGTAATAAGAGCAAGCACTTGAAGATTTTCAAAATGCTTTGGATAGGAATAAAAATAGGGATAGGCACTAATCTGTGATTTCATAAATACAGAAAATTCTAGGATGATGAAACTCCTTCTACAAATGTAGGCTAACATTTTCTCAGCAATTTATAATCTTAGAATCCTTACATGTTAAGGACTTGCCTAAGATTCTATGGTCAGTATGTATCAGAGGTTGGATTTGAACTGATTTTCCTGCCTTCTAGTCACTATACCAAATTGTATTAAAGGTTTGAAAAATAATTTGACATGTATTATCTCATTCATTTTTCAGAACAACCTTGTATTGTGCTATTGTTACCCCCATTTTAGAGATGAAGAAACTGAAACTACAAGAGGTAGAATGATTTGCTTAGGATACCATAGCTATGTGTCAGAAGTGTGACCCATTTTTTCTCCTATTCTTAGGCTATCCACCTGGGTTTATTTTCAGCTAATCTGGAGAATAACTTAAAATCAATAAACGATAGGATGTTAAAATTGGGAGGTCTCTTGGAGGTCATCAACTATAATTTTCTCATTTTGATAAATGTGAAATCTGAGCTCCAAAAGCAGTTAATTGACTAGCTGAAGCCCATCCAGCTTATAATTCTATAAAGGGGTTGTCGCTGATATTGTTTGTCCTTCTATGTGGCAAATAGAATAAGTATTTGGGGTATATATATCCACTATCTGCCCCTCTCTCCAGCTTACTTTGAATGATTTTCAACTTTAAATAGAAAGGTATCATATTCCATAATTTTCAGACATTTAACATCACTCTAAGAATGTTCAAATACTGAACTCAAGTTCTCTGGAAAAATGTTGATGTTAAAAAAGGGAGGTCTTTGCTTCAGGGAGAAGTTTGAAGTCATTAAAAGCCCTACTTAGTTATATCAATATAGCTATGCCAGTGGTTGAATTCTTTCATTGCTTCCTTCAACAAATTTCATTAAACCTATCAGTTGTGACCCTTCCCATCAATTGGATTGTGCTGCTAGTATAGTTCTGTGCAAATTCACAACTGCTACAGAATTTCAGAGCTGGGAGAGTTAATTAGAAACTCTATAGCCTAATACCTTCATTTTATAGCTAAGAAGATGGAAACCTAGATAAATTAAATTACTTGCCCAAGGTTACACAATAAGACCTGGAAGAAAAGGGTCCAGAACTCATATTTGCTCTGAGTCTTCTGGTCTCTTGCTTTTATCTTAAATTGATGAGAAAGCTAGATGGCTCAGTAAATAGAAAACTGGAACTACATTCAGGAAGATGAGTTCAAATGAAGCTCCAGACACGCTAGCTGTGTGTTTCTAGGAAAGGTGCTTTATCCTATTTACCTCAGTTTTCTCATCTGTCAAATGAGCTGGACAAGGACATTGTAAACCATTCTAGTATATTTGCCATTTTTGCACAAGTGGGTCCTTTTCCTTTTTTATGATCTCATTGGGATACAGGCTCAGTAGAGAATTTGCTGCTGGGATCAAAGGATATTCACAGTTTGATAGCCCTTTGGACATAGTTCCAAATTGTTCTTCAGAATGGTTGGATCAGTTTACAAATCCAACAACAATGTATTAGTGTCCCAGTTTTCCCACATCCCCTCCAAAATTCATTATTATCCTTTCCTGCCATCATAGCCAATCTCAGAGGTATGTAGTAGTACCTCAGAGTTGTCTTAATTTGCAATTCTGACAAATAGTGATGTAGAGAATTTTTTCAAGGAACTATAAATGGTTTTAATTTCTTCATCTGAAAATTGTCTGTTCATATCCTTTGACCATTTATCGGTTGGAGGATAGCTTGTTTGAATATTTCAAATTATAGTATTTTCATCCTGTTTGTTGTTGTTTGCTTTTTTCTTTTTTCTTTTGATTTGATTTTTCTTGTTCAGAATGATGAATATTGAAATACGTATAGAAGAATTGCATATATTTAACCTATAATGGATTGCTTGCTTTCTAGGGGAGGGAGTAAGAGAGAAAGAAAGGGAGAAAAAATTGGAACACGAGGGTTTTGCAAAGGTGAATGTTGAAAACTATCTTTTTATGTATTTAGAAAAATAAAAAAGTCATTAAAAAACCCAAACCAAAAGATGGTTCATCCTTGGATAGGACATGTCTTCTTTCCTACTAGGAAGCCTCTAGTGATATACTAAGGACATCTTTGTCACTGAATCTTTAGGACTATGGGACCTTTCCATCTGATTTGTAACCTGGAAGCTTTAATATATATAGTTTTCCCCATTCGAATATGAATTTCTAAGAGAAGGGACTGTCTTCTTTTTATATTTGTATTCCTAATACTTAGCACATTGCTTTGCACATAGCAAATGATTAATAAATTATAAAATTTTAGAGGAAAACACAGTGGATTTGAATAGTAATAGGTAGGGAAAGAGAGAAACATGTTCATCTTTTAGTCAATCCCACATTTGTTTGCATCCATTAGGTTCACCCATGCCCAGATATCCACTGATTACTTTACTTAGGTTGATATAATATTATGAAATGGAAATTGATCTGTGATTTCATTGCTGTATGGAGTTTCTGATGAGAAAACTTTTCTATCTTTGAAGACAGGTATCTGCTCTGCAATCTATAAACGTATAAAGTTGCTCGGGGAAATGAAATTTGTCCAGAGTCACATAGCCTTTATATCTCAGAGGTAGGATTTTTCCCCCCCTGATTTTGAGGCTATTGTGCTAGCTACTATTATTTATGATTCATATGGTCTGGTTACACCTCTTATCTGATATTCTTCCAAATCCTTTGAGAACATATTTACTGGATATTATAATATTGATTATCCATTGTTTCTTCAATGTTGTTGTTGTTTGTCCTTCATTTTTGAAGAGGACCGATAGCATCACAGGTGATATTTTGCCTTGCCTATAAATTGAGTTTAAGTGAAGCAGAGCTGTGCAAAGATATCAACCTTACTTTCTTGAGTTTTTCTAAGAGGTACAGAATGTAGAGCTAGAATTAGGAATGCCTGAGTTCAAATCCTCTCATACATTTACTAACTTTGTGTTTCTTGCTAAATTACCCTCAGTAAATCAGTTTGCTCAGTTTCCTCATCTGTAAAATGGGGATAACAATAGTCCCTATCTCCCAGGATTGCTGTGAGTATAAAATAAAATAATAATTGTAACTAACTTAGCTCAGTGCCTGGAACATAGTAGGTACTATATAAATGTTAGTTATTATTACTATTAATTATTATCTATGTAAATAATAGCTTTAAAACTTTCATGCCTCGGATGTTGATCAACCTTAAGGAATTCTAGATTTGGAGTCAGTAGTGCAGACTCAAATCCTAATTCTGTTACTTGCTACTTGTGTGACATTAGATGTCATTTAGCTTTTCTGACTTTAGTTAAATCATCTGGAAAATGAGGAGGTTGTTTTCAGGAATTTCTAAGATCTCTTGTAGTTTTAAAACTATAATCCTGTTATCTTCTGTGCTAAAAGTTAATGATAATAATGCTCATCTATTTTAAAGTTGGCAGATTTTTTTTTTTGTTCACCATAACTTCATGAAACAGAAAAAAATGATTTACAGTAAATGCTATTATTCTCATTTTACAAATGAGGGAACTGAGGTTTCAAAAAGTTAAGTAACTGTCTGAGAGTCACCTAAGTGGCAGTTAGGATGCAAATCCAATCTTTTAGCTCCAAATTATGTGGGGTTATTGAATTCCCATTTGAAATACTCCCACTACATGCTTGCCACAGGTTAGATAGTAATAGGGGGTGAGGTTTCCAAAGAACTTGTGTTTGAGAGTTAGTCTCATCTAATTTGATGATGATTTATCAATCCAAGCATAAGGGAGTAAGCATCAAGATTTATGTGTGTCATGAGTTATCTTAGTTTTACTGACAGAACTTTGTGAGAATCTGATATGGAAAGGTCAGTGCTGAATAGATCCTTAAATCTAAGGTTAGCTCTCTTTCCAGGCTCTGAATATATGGCCACTTATATGATTTCATAGAAAAATTTATTATAAACACAGGAGTTCTGAATATCTAAAGAGACATAAAATTAGAAATAAAAATTGAGTTGAAGAAGAGCTTTTCAACTTTGAAAAGTTGAAAAGGGAACTTTATTTTTTATTTTTTTTGAAAAAGGAACTTTAAAAAAGACTGTGAGAGTGATTAAAATATATCTCATTGACTGGGCCATTTTAAGTGTTTGTTATTGTACTCTTCTAGGCTCTTCATGTTTTAAACATTTCTTTTGTGGTAGAAGAAATCTATAACAACAAAATAAAATAAGGAATAAAAAATCTCAGATTACACACACACACATGCTATAAATGAATGCCAAAAGAAAGAAAAATATGAAATCTAGATGAATTTGCAAATAAATGTTACCAATCATTCAAAGAACAATTAATTATAATATTACTTAAATTGTTTGTGCGCATATAAAACAACATTCTGTCGAATTTCTTTTGTGAGGTACAGATAGTCCTGATTCTTAATCCAGGAAGATGGAAAGAGAAAAAGAAAAATAAAGTGAAATATATACACATATATCTACATATGTATGCTATATCTATGTGTAAATGTATACATATATGTAAAGATTTTGAAAAATATTTTCAGAGATTAGAGAAATATTTTAAAGGATTATTACCTATAGTCAAGTTGAATTTATACCAGTGTTGAAGTATGTATTTTTATGTAAGAGATAAATTCCTATATAGATTTGAATGTAAATTTATTAATGTAAATTTTATATGTCATAGATTTTGTTTGGAAATTGACCTCCTCCATACCAACAATTACATACCATCTTCAATTTCTTTTTGCTGTTGAACTGCATAACCTATTTGTGTTGGGGTTTGTTTTTTCTTGGTAACCAATGGTTAGTAGAAAGTTATACAAACTGTTTAATATTACCTAAGAGCTAGCCTCCCTCTTCACATTGACTAGGGAAGTGTTTTTGCTTCTAAACCAAATTTATAACCCTGGACCATAAATATGTGAGGGGACAGATAGATATAATTTTAGCTCAATATCTTTCTTATAGATATGTAAAGAAATAAGTGCTCAATTATGACTGTTCTCCTATTCCCCTCAAAGGAAGTGTCACTTGGAGAATGGTATTGATCTGGAATTGTATCTAACAAATATCCATAGTCCACAATGAACAACTATTAATCCACATTGAACAAGTATTGTTTATAAGGAAAACCACTCCTATGATTATTCTGAAGGGGGAAGCTAGCCCTTAAATTACATTAAACAATTTACTTCCATTCAAACTGTCACTTCCCCCTTCCCCCCAGAAAAAAAAAAAAAAAAAAAAAAAAAAAAGCTCTGCAAGCAGATACTAGAGAAACCATGGAACCTATAATCCTATAAGCTATGTATTTGTTTTATTGTTGTCATTTCAGTTGTGACCAATTCTTGGTGACACCATTTGGGGTTTTCTTGGCAAAGATACATAGTGGTTTGCCATTTCCTTTTTCAGCTTATTTTACAGATAAGGAAACTGAGGCAAACAGGGTTAAATAATTTTCCCAGAGTATGCAATAAGCCTCTGAGGCTCATTTTGAACCTGGAAAGATGGGTCTATCTGACTTTGGGCCAGACTTTCTATCCACTGGGGGCAAGATGAGATCTCAGTTCAAGATAATAGTAAAGGTTTAATAAATATCACTCAAAGAGGACCATTCTAGCATTTTTCTAGGAACTAGGGTTTTGATGAGGATCTAGCTTTTCCTCCATGTTTGCTGCTTCTCCTTCTATGTGTAGCTCCTAAAGAGTTCTTGGAACTATAAGCATCTCTTCAGAAAGAAGCTCTGGCACCAATTCTGATTTTTACACAAGTATAGAGCATTATCTTAACATTCTCTCCACCAATCAGGAGTCCTGTCTCATTCCATACATAGCATATAGGACAAGATCTTCCCTCCCTTTCCTTTTTGGATGCCAGTTGTCTTATACAAGGAATGCAAAATTTTTTGACATTAAGAAAGCTATAACCAAAATAGACCATATTGATAATGAAATATAATAAAAAATGAACCAATCATTAACTTCCTGGGTAGTTTATCTTTACCTCTTTGCTTTTCTTTACCTATATAATGAAAGGACTGAGCTAGGTCCTTTTCAGTTTTAATAGTCTGTGATTTGATTATAACTAAACTGTATTTTGTAAGCACTATATTTCCCTATCATGGGTCATTTGACCCTCCCACCTTCTGCCTTCTCAATATTCACTTTGTCAGGGCCATGCGACTTTTGAAATTAAAGATTCACTCTTTGGGATACTACAATATTTTTTTTAATTAATACCTTTTATTTTCAAAACATATGCATGGATAATTTTTCAACACTAACCCTTGCAAAACTTTGTATTCCAATTTTCTCTGTCTTTTCCCACCCCCCTCTCCTCTCCTACTTATGTTGGTATATAATCCAAAATATGTTTATATATTGGATTGGTATATATATCCAATATATGTTTAAACATGGTAGAAATATATGTTAAATCCAATATATGCATACATATTTATACAATTGTCTTGCTGCACAAGAAAAATCAAATCAAACAGGAAAAAAATGAGAAAGAAAATAAAATGCAAGGAAACAGCAACAAAAGAGTGAAAATGCTGTGTTGTGAACCACACTCAGTCCCCACAGTCCTCTTTCTGGGTGCAGATGGCTTTCTTCATTACAAGATCATTAGAACTAGTCTGAATCATTTCATTGTTGAAGAGAGCCATGTCCATCAGAATTGATCATCATATAATCTTATTGTTGCTGTGTACAATGATCTCCTAGTTCTGCTCATTTCACTTAGTATCAGTTCATGTAAGTCTCTCCAGGCCTCTCTTGCAGAACAATAATATTCTATAACATTCATATACTATAATTTATTCATCCATTCTCTAACTGATGGGCATCCATTTGATACTACAATCTTTGTTTGAGAATATTATGTTAAGGTTCAGATATTCCTATATGTATATGTTAACCTTATGTCAACTAGCTTTCTAAGCACAAAGCTCTGTAAAAATATGGGTACAAAATCAGAAAGAGGGAAAGGTGATGTTGGAGCAAAGCTTTGCCTGTTTGCACCATTTTAATTGGGTCTATTTTCCTGTCATCTTAGCCAATTTGAGAGGTGTTGTATTTCGTAATCAATAGTGATTTAGAGCATTTTTTCATATGGCTATAGATGGCTTTAATTTGGTACCTGAAAATGGTCTGTTCATTAGTCTTTGACAATTTGTCAATTGGGTAATGATATGTATTCTTATACATTTGACACAGTTCTTTATATATTTTAGAAATGAGACCTTAATCAGAAACACTGGATGTAAAAATTTTTTCCCAGCTTTGCACTTCTCTTCTAATCTTGTTTCTGTTGGTTTTGTTTATGCAAACCCTTTTTAATTTAATTCAATCAGAGTTGTCCATTTTGCTTTCAATAATGTTCTCTAGTTCTTCTTTGGTCCTAAATTTTTCCCTTGTCCAAAAATCTATTAAGTAAATTATCCTTTGCTCTCTTAATTTATTTATGGTATCATAAATAAAAGGATGGTATCATCCTTTATGTTTGAATCATGTACCCATTTTGAACTTATTTTAATATAAGGTGTTAGATGTAGGTCTATGCTGAGTTTCTGATACATTATTTTCCAATTTTCCCAGCAATTTTTGTCAAATAGTGAGTTTTAACAGAAGTTGGAGTTGGGGATTTATCAAATACTAGATTGCTATAAGCCTTGATTATTTATTCCACTGATCCACCACACTAATTCTTAGCAAGTACCATGTGGTTTTGATGAGTGCTGCTTTATAATATATTTTTTGGTTTAGTACAGCTAAGCCACTATCCTTTGTATTTTTTTTCATTAATTCCCTTGATATTTTTGATCTTTTGTTCTGCCAGATGAATTTTGTTATTATTTTTTTCTAGTTCTATAATGTTTTGAAAGTTTGATTGGTATGGTACTGAACAAGTAAACCAATTTAGGCAGGTGTCATTTTTATTATATTAGCTCAGCCTACTCATGAGCAACTGATATTTTCCCAATTGTTTAGATCTGACTTTATTTGTGTGAGAAGTATTTTGTAATTGTCTTCATATAGTTCTTGGGTTTGTCTTGGAAGGCAGATAGCCAATTTTTTTTTTGTCTATAGTTATTTTAAATGGACTTTTCTTTCTATCTCTTGCTGATGGGTTTTGTCAGTAATATATAGAAATGATGATGATTTGTGTGGGTTTATTTTATATCCTGTAACTTTGCTAAAGCTGTTAATTTTTTTCCAGTGGATTTTTGGATGATTTTCTAGGATTCTCTAAGTATATCATCACATCATCTGCAAAGAATGATAGTTTTATTTCCTCATTGACTATTCTAATTCCTTTATTTTGTTTTTTTTTCTTTTTGCTAAAGCCAACATTTCTCATACAATATTGAATTATAGATGGCATCCTTGTTTTCACCCCTGATCTTATTGGGAATATGTTCAGCTTCTCTCCATTACAGATAATGATTACTGTTTATTTAAAATATAATGCTTATTATTTTAAGGAAAGCTCCCTTTATTCCTATGCACTCTAGTTATTTTAATAGGAATGCCTGCTGCATTTTGTCAAATGATTTTTCTGCATATATTGAGATGATCATCAATTGGTTTGTTATTGATATGGTCAATTTGGTATTAGTTTTCCAGGTATTGAACCACTCCTGAATTCCTGGTGTAAATCTTACTTGGTTATACTATACTATCATGCTGATAAGTTGCTGTAATCTCTTTGCCAATAGTTTATTCAAAATTTTTACATCAATATTCATTAGGGAGAGTGGTTTGTAATTTTCTTTATCTGTTCTGACTTTTCCTGGTTTAGGGATAAGTACCATATTTATGTCATAGAAGGAATTTGTCAGGACTCCTTCTTTACCTATTTCTGCAAAAAGTTTATGTAGTATGGGAATTAATTGGTCTTTAAATGCTTGGTAGAATTCATTTGCTAATCCATCTGGCCCTGGAGATTTTTTCTTAGAGAGTTCATTAATGGCTTGTTCAATTTCTTTTTCTAAAATGGGACTATTGGGCAGAGCCAAGATGGCGGAGTGAAAAGGTGACTCTCTGCGTCCTCCTCCGAACTTCTCTCAAATCAACAATAAAATAAGCCTCTGAACTGATCTTCAAGTCAATGAATCAGGAAATATTTGGATACTGCTTGCAGATATCTCTGAAAAACTTCACATCAGGTTTGTCTAGCTCGGACAGAGGGATAAACAGAGGACTCTGGTGTCAGAGAACTCTGGTGGAGGCCGGAAGTGAGAGTGGGACTCAGCTCAGCTCAGCTCAGCTCAGACTGGCAAAAAACTCCAAACTCCAAACACCTGGAGTTTATCTGAGGCACTCGGGACACTCTGCCCTGATTGGGGGCAGGTGTTCTGGCAAACTTGCCTTGTTTAAGGAGTAATTCGGGCTTAGTCCTAGCCCCCACCAGCCCAGCACCTTAAATTAATTTGCCGAAGCGCCTCAGGGCAAAATCTTCAGCTGGCCGTTTCAGCCTCCGTTTTTTTTCCCCTACCTTAAAGAGATATTCATGCTGTCTAAAAAAAAAAAAAAAT